>NNCF01125969.1:1413940-1448532 GCA_002313205.1 Laupala kohalensis | reverse complement strand
TATATATATATATATATATATATATATATATATATATATATATATATATATATATATATAACTAAGTCTGTCCAGAATGTATGCGAAATATGTATGAAATGATTAATTATGTAACGTTGAATGACAATGGAAGTCGCCATCCCTTTCACCTCAAGACCTAGTCTACCATTGACATTCAACTGCGAGACCCACAGACTTCAGAGGTGATTTCATGGAGACTAGAATCCTCATATGAGGCGACTCCCTTAGTGAAGTACTTGATTGTGGGTCGATATTTTCCATTTTTGGAGTTCACAAATATATAGAAATCTCTTAAATTGCGGTGAGGTTCTATATGTAAGAAATGATTTATGTGGAATGGAATATAAGCAATGAAGGTATGAGATTGGTGTCATTTTTAGATATATTTCCTATTTTAATAGCTAATATTATTTAAAATTTTAAAGTTGAACGGCTCAGTTATTGTCACAAAACAATCAAATAAAAATGTATGATAACCCTTTCATATTCATCTTAAACTTGTTTAAAATATTCAATTGCGTATCTATATTTGTCTTTGATACTAGAGATAAAACGACTAAGTATGATAAGTAATAATATATAGAATATATGAAAAATAAATTAAAATGTATAAATTACAATAATATTGGATTACTGTTCAAGGATTAATGATCAAACCAGTTAGTAAGAAGGTGAGTCTTTCCAGGGATTGAACGGATGCGGAAGCAAAACGTTTGACACACTCTAGATATAATTTCGCAATGAGTCATTTTCGAAATAGTGGTGTCGGTTGGTTGTTTGATTGATTGATTGAAAATAACGTAAAGAACTAAGAAATAAAATGTATAAAAAAGAAAACTAAACAAAAGTGAAAAAAAAACTTCATTTGAATGACTTAGGTGGTTGAACTATATTCAAAATTAAAAACTAAATAACGCATATAAATTGATTGAAAACTAAGTAACTTATTTTGCTAGGAAATCCCATATCACCTATCAAGTTTTGGTCACCTACATTCTATTTCAAGTGATCAAGATATCACTTGTTTACTCGACCAATTTCAATATTCTAAATACTTTCACTACATCTATAATCTATTACCTCTTATCTATTAACTCCGTTAAATGCTTAAATTTTCAAATGAAAATTTTCTTTCGTCGATGGTGGACATTTTTTTATTAGTGGATGTATTATTTGAGTAATTTTCGATCTACACGGAATGAAACAAATCTCCTCTTGTACTTTCCCGAAAACGTTGAATCAAAACCAACGTCTTCTCAATATCTGTAAAAACAAGTATTCAGTGCGTTTTTACTTACAACCTATTCTCATAGCTGTAATTTAGCGTTGAAGATAATGAATACAGTTACAAAAGTCTGCTTCCGGAATAGTTTTTATACGGGAATGCAAGGAGCTAATTACATGTTACTTTTTACAAAATAGATACCAATCAATTATTTTACTGGGCGAAGTTTGAGCTTTGAGTAGTTTCTTTCCACGTGGTTCAAAGATTAAAAATTTTCATAAGTTTAACGCTTATTATCCGCATCGGATATTAAAAACTATTAAAAAACAATTTGGCATGATTTAAATCTTTAATCAGAAGGAGGTTTTGCATACGACTAAAGACAAGCGACANTCATCTTAAGGAAAGTATGTACCAGTGTATTCGAAGAATGCAGTCGGCGACGTTGACTCACGGGGGTTCAGGTGTACCGAAATTAAAGACGAATTCCACGAAGAAATGAATGAAGAACGAAAAGGGTGTTTGCGAAGCGCCTAGGTGACGCTCATGACGATTCATCCTCTACGGCGCGTCCTCTGCATTCCTAGAAGCAGGAGGGGTGACACAAAGAGAGTGCTTGCACAGTGGTGGCGAAGACGTGGTTATTCACTGATCACGTGACGTCTGGTACAGTATATATATTGGGAGGAGTGAAGCTTCTCGATGATGCTTTACAAAGGAACGTAGAGATCCGTCAGCACGGACAAGTGACTGTACTAAGTTTAGGTCGTGGAGACCAGAGGATTGTTAAGGCTGCTGTGGTAGATTTAATGAACTCATTACTAGGTGCGAGGGTCGTAACTAGTATCAGCTTGTTGTTGGGGGAAAACAACTTATCTTTTCGAAGAAACAGATAACCTGAGGGATTTTTAAAATTTAGTTGTCTTCAACTATATTTTACAAAGTATAAACAATGCTCTCTGTCAGCATTATTTGTCTAATAACAGATTATTAGATGTATTAATGATTTTGGGAGTTTGTGTCTGTAAACAATTCAGATTTCATGTAATTTGTAATAAATCATTATTTATTATTATTACACGTGAGTTTGGTTGCTCGGGAAACCGAGCTGGTGGCAGCGAAAAAAACTACCATAGGGATTTTGGTATGTATGTGGATCCCGCTTCAACCAAAGAAATAATAACAACACATCAGGGTTTGAGGTGTGATGTTACAGTCTGGTACTCATTTTACAGCAGGCTTAGTTGGCCTGAGAGTCAGTCGGGATGAAAATTCCCCACCCCACCGGGGATCGACTATTCAGCCAGGAACTCAGCGCTCTGAGCCTGACTAAAAATATACACCAGTAGTGTTGATTAATAGAGAAAATGACACCATCGACAGCGGTGGTCTAGAGGTAGCGTCTTTGCTTCCATGATCCCGCTGAGCGGTAGAGCGTGGGTTCAAACCCTACTCGGTCGAACCAGGTGAGGTTTTCAACTGGCGTTTCCCTCAACTTCTCCAGACCACAAGTTCCCCGGCAACCCAACATCTCCCTTCCCAAATTCTCTTACCCACGTCATGGTTAGGTGGAAGAGCAGATCTCATGGCCTGAACCTCGTCAAAAGTCATAAAATAAATAAAAAGAATGCAGTAAAACAGAACCTACTTGATGAAATTCTTGGTAGCTCGAACTGAAAAGATTCTCCCTATCAACCTCATAACCAACCCCAAGCGACGTGAAGCGTTGCGACGCGAACCGGTGATTTTGGGGTAAAACCGAAGAGAGAACGCCGCCTCCGTTTGCTGCTTTCGGAAGCCTTAAAGGCTAAGCGCCTCTCTCACCGCGTGATGGATGACGTCACCCCCTCTCTCCCTCCCACATCACTGACAAAAGAAGAACGCTTTGATACGCGTCGCCGGCGGTCGTTAGCCTTCGCCAACACTATGCATTTAATGGGGCGGTAATAATTAAATAAATAAAATCAAATGGGGTGATGTATCTGGGGTGATTATTCATTGCTATGCTTGGGATATTTTTCTGACGATAATAGATTCACTGATTGGGGTTTCGCAGATTTTCTTGAATCAGAGGGAGATTATAAAGTAAACAAAAAAACGTAGTTGAACTTCAACTTCTAAGCGTGTGTCTAACTTCAGCCAGAGGTGGATTTACTTCCAAATCACATTTCAAAAAATAAGGAATATTTTACAATTTTATCCCTCTTATTTACCTCAACTCCACATTAAAACATGTGCAAAAGCATTGCTCATACTTTTCGTTCTCTTTCGGCTAATATCGATGAGGCTTTATTAACTAACTTAATAAAGAGTATATAATAGTATTGATAATAAAATTTCACAAACAAATTAATCATATCTGATTAAATAAAGAATCTAGAAAATAGTCCGGGTCAGGAAATCCTCAAGAAGAATGTTGTATAATTTGTAACGAGTCTAGATGTGCACGACTGCAAATACTCATGAGCAAAATTTATTTAAAAGTGTCTCATACCGACATATAATTTGAATAATGCAGTTTTTATTTGTACTCTGTTCTTACACAAACGCAGTAATATATATTGGTAATATATGCACGGTATTTCTCAGATCGTTTACAAGACGATGAAGGGAAAAACCTTAATACGTCGCAAAGAACTGACATATTGAATGAGACTGTTAACAATGAAAAATATGAACTCCCGTGTATCACATTGGTTTGCCACAAGAGTAAGACGTAACAAATATTATGAAGCAATCCCAGAATCCGTTGGGCATTTTTATGATCCGTCAGTTGAACACGACGGAACATGTTCAGTCGATATCAACGAGAACTTAAGGAAGAATATTTGCTCAAAAATTTGAAAATTGAATCGAGTAGTTTACGAATTCATTATGCCCTTTCATTTATGATTAATGTATTACGACGTAATTCTTCCACAATACAAAAATTAATATAATAGAATTAATGACACCTTTGTTTTAATTTTCTAATAATGAAATTAATTAAATATTTCAACCCGAAAAAGAGAATCATATTGAAAACACGAGTGATGTATTAGTTGTTTTGTTCGCTTTAGAGCACGTGGGACAGACGTGATGTAAAAAAAGAAAAGTGAAAACCTTCCATTATTGATTTTATGTGTTTGATTCTATGTGAGCTCTTGTTTAAAGTAGTTTTATAAAAACGGAGCAAAGCCTTCATTTGTTTTGATGTATTGGAACATTTATTTATGAGCGTGGTTTGTTCCGAAATGAATTTTGTGTTCGCTTTCACTTTGATATCGGTTTTATTTGATTCACGGCTTTTTCTTTTTTCCACTAAGGTGTCTATTTTTAATGTGAATGTAAGTTCAAATCTATGTAATATCTCCTAATCTGTATCGGTTCCGCAGTAATTTGTAGTTCTTAAATTTTGGTGTACATCATGTTAATGTGAGTTTTCTTTTTGCATATTACACGAATCTTTTTCGAGATAAAGCTGCTCTTGATATTTCACTTCTATATTTACCATGGGACAAGCACTCCCAAGTTCGTCAAATTACTGAGATGTATAATTGTTTTCTTTATTTCTATTCTAATTATTTTAAAACACAACAATACGAAAAATAATGATGAAAAAACATGATCTAATTTGCATCAATCAGTTAATAAAATAGGGCAAACAATATTCAGGAACTCGCTACCCACGTTTGAAATGCACAGGAGCATATATAAACATGGCGGCTGAGCGCAACGGTTTCATCGTATTCGCATCTGACCTCGAAAAAAAGTGAAATATCTTTCTGTCCGGTAATCTATAGATCTATACAAGTGATGTTAAAAATACTACGGAAAATTTACCACAAATCAAAGTAAACTTCCATCACTTTCGTGATTTAAAAGTTGGTCTTCTTTTGAAAATAAGCATTTTTTTCACAATTATAATTGCAATTATTTCATTTAATTGACCGGTGATGTATGTTATTGAAGTTGAAATCACAATAAATACATGTTACTGTGTTTATTTATGCCGATTTCAGATGTTTAGTAATTTAATTCTTCCTACGCTAGTACTACCTTTAAGTGAGATGGTTTGATCCTAAGAAACTCTCTTATTGTTTTTCTATTTGACAATATTTTAATTGTGAACTATTGGAATAAAGTATCCATTGAGTCTAATGTATGACGTCTTACGATTAATAATAATAATACTTCTTATCTGTACTCTGGAAATTATATCCGTTGTGCATATTAGATTTTATCACATCTTGGAAATTCTCCATATTTGGGAAGTTGGATAGAATCGATGCAATTCCTAGATTAGTTCTACAGAAATGATAATTCACTATCCTCCAATGCAGAATAAATATTTCTAATTCCTTATTGAAAGGTGCATGAACGTATTTACTGAATTCAAATAAATATTACATTTTTATAACTATTTCTTCTTATAACATGAATATAAACTTTTGGGTTGATGTGAGTTCATACTTTTTAATTCATTCATTATAAAGGTTAAGATAACGATTTTTATTAATTATTTGATTGTATTCCTCAATAGTTTTTATTTATTCCAGATTGGCAGAGAAAAAAAAATAGTCTGATTGGAGAAAAAAATTCGTTTTATTTATCATTGCATAAGATGAAAAATAAAAATGAAAAACAAAGAATAATAAAAATTTAAAAAAGACGCGTAATTATAAATAACAATAATAAATATTTTCATAAAAAACTAATTTAAAAGAAATGGAATAAATAAAGCAAATAATGTTTTAAATTTAAAAAATGTCGGGCTACGTGCATTATGAAGTGAAAATGAGTCGGACGTTCTACGGGGATCCTACTACAAACCAGCCTCACTTTTCCTTCTCCGTAACAATCCAAACTCTCTCTTTAACGTCCGTGGCTTATCTCGTAATTAGCATTCAAGTCCCAGTCGCTCGAATAGATTCACAATTTCCCCAGATTAAACTTGCAGCGCGACATAGAAATTATTGTCTCTGGGCAATTAGACTCTTCGAGTGCACATTTCTGAGCGTCGTAACTTCAAGAGAAGTCTCGCTCCACAGTGATGTATCACGATGCAATGATGTGGTCGGTGCTCCTAAAAATACATGAAGCTCGCGGTGCCCAGGGGAAACGACTAATGAGACCTAATAGCCATTGAAACATACCTGTGCATTTCGTATTTAACAAGTGCAACAAGGAAACAAACAAATTAAAAGTAGTGTTCGTTTTCTCCATAATAAAACACTTTTAAAACTATAGAATTATAAATATAATCATTAGAGAGAATACAACATGGACATTAAAAAAATGGTCGTGTTCTGACAATATCCCGCGGCTGGAATTGATTCAACGTCTGGGCGCGAATGTTACTTATTAACAATCCTACGCACAAAATCTCCAAAGAAAACTATTTGCAGGAAAAGGACCAATACAATCATAGATCAACATTATCGTAAATCAGGAATGGTATTCTATTCTCAAATTATGTAGTTTTTGGATACAGTATACTCTTAATTTGAGCATTTTAAATCTGATATATAATATGAAATGTTCTGACTTAATTTCTTTCGTGTCTTATGATATTTAAGGATTATTTAATTCAGTACTACAAATTGTCATACACATTCGGTAACAACAAATCCAAAGTACTGCTATTCATAAAACGATTTCAGAACTTACTTTTTTCCATTTCATTTCAAAACACTTTTCTCTTAATTTTAAAATTAATGTTTGTCTCTTGCTGTAGTCGATCAACTTGAAATATAGTAAACAGATTATACAATTATTAATTTTAGTATGTTAGCATAGTCCATACACCATGTCAAGCTCTATTCTCAAGCAAGTTTATCATTCCAGTACAAAAAAATGACCTAATTTTTGATCATTGAGGAACACCAACGAGTTAGCATATAAATCCCTATCTTAACGATTTCCACGTCCGGAAAGATGAATGCAGCGTAGTTTAGTTGATGACGTAGGACGTCTACGTATATAATAAAAGCGAACTCGAATCGAGAATAAGGTTTTATGCCTAGGCATAACGGTCGAATGCGGCGCTCCCCTTTCGTTTCACTCAACCTTCATCGGGCGAATGGGAGTGTCGTTTATGCAAAATCCGCGCCGCTCTTTAAGCGCCTGTGTGTCGCAGTGCATGCCGCGCCCGCCGCCGCGCAGCGCCACCGTCACTACCCCATGCATATTCATTCCCTTCTCTAGATTTATGAAAGTGCGCAATGAAACACGTTCACTTAAATATCGTCGAATTAAAGTTGCACGCAAAGGTACTCACTTGACGTGACTCTTACGTCACTTCCCTTTCGTCACGACGTTTCCGTGAAATTAGAGACTGCATGTTTCGTCGGCGTGCCCTAGTTGTTTCGTTGCTATGATATTATTTCAGTACATTTTGGAATATTTTATTTGCTTTGGTTGAATATTTTATATACGTTGCCAGATGAACATTTTCGATGACTTTACATTAGAACCAGGAGCAATGTCATTTTCTCGCAATTTATTTGAAGAATAAATCATCTCCCGAATCCATGTGAAAATAAACTCCCAAAAATATTTATTAATTGTATTTATGAAATAAGGTTTATATAATAATCATATTGGTGTAACCGACAGGGGTGGTCTGTTTGTAGTGTCTTCGCTTCCACTATACCAGTGATTGGTAGAGTGCGGATTCAAAATGCTGCTCGGCTGAACTAAAAGAGATTTTCAATCGAGGTACCTCTCGCCTACTTCACGCTAATGTCGATTCGGTTGCTTGAGTTCCCCAACAACATGAGGCAACCCAACATATCTTACCTCGTCACGGTTAGGTAGAAAAAAGTAAGTTCTGAAACGGTTTTAGTAAACGGAGTAACAATACTTTGGATTTGGTTTTTGCGAATAGGTATGACGTATTGGAATACTAAATAAAATAATCTTCAAATAGTATTAATTGCAAATTCTCGGAGGTTCGCCAACTAAATCTTTCGTGGAGGACGTAGTATAGTAAAATGTGTTAATGATAATAAATTTATTGTCAAAAAAACAGTACAAGCTGCGTATGACCACGTGGAGGACTCGTATGGAAGGGTTAAAGAGTAGCGTAACGAGACAAATTCCCGAGAAAAACCGATTTACTTCAACTAGTAATGTAAAATTATTATTATCAAACCGACACAGCAGTGGAGCATTATATTTCGTTTTGCTATTTTCTTGGTGACACAAGATTGGACAGATTATATATAAACGAGGAACAAGATCATAATGATTTCAAGGAATTTGTGGCAAAGAGTATGTAATAAGTGAAATACAGGAAAGAGATTTGTTGGTTGCAGTGGAGTAGTTGAAGCATCAGTTCATCCCTGAACGGGAAGTAGATGTTCGATTTGTTTCATCCGAACTGGAGGGAGAAATGTAGTCCCTTAAGCAAATGATATCGCGGTGAATTGCATGTGTTTTGAATCAGGAAATTTGTGATACGCATAAAAATCCCTATGAACTAACGTAACTTCTCGAGGGGAATTTAAGTTTCTCGGCCGATCACGTGTGTATCTTGGTCAGTCTTACTCAACACATAAGTGGTTTGAGAGCGAAGGCATTCGCGTCCGAACTCAGACGAGTCTTCACTGTTAGGGAATTGCCGTGCCATGGTGCTCAACACTGACGTTTCTGTGATAAGGCTACAGCAAAATGGCCGAAACGTTGGTTATCAACACCACGATTCCCGGACAGCCAAGACTCACATAAATGAATTATCAACACTTTCTTGTAGTTTTTTTTCAAATAATTGCCTGCTAAAATGAATTTAGAAGTAATGGTAAATGTGTATCCGCTTCTAACTCCGTCCTACCTTTATCTGTAATCTTAGAACTTGTACGAATAAAGGGTACCCCAGGATAAGGCACCCAAATGAGCCCCCAGCGAAATCACATTATCCCTTTGTGTTTAATCCCGCTTTTAACTTTCCTTGCCTATATATTGTTTACTATACTAAAAAATGTTGATTTTTGGCTATTTTTTTCCATGAATTTAAACCAAAATTAACTGATCATACAAGTCGCTTAGATGATAAAAAACTCCTATATAATCAAAAATATTTGTATAATGGTTTTTATAGTACACGGCTGCGATACAATTCCAAAAGTATATCAAATAATGTTCACGAAGGGCCAAAAAATGAACATTTTTGTCGAACTTACTGATGTTCAGAGTTGATTTTCTGGTCACCAACTCTTTACGCACTATTCTAAATGCTGCTAAAATTTCAAGTCTCTACATGTGGTGGGCCAACTTGAAAATCTTTATCTCCGAGTACCAATTCAAAGCTGAGCTTAAATTCCGAGGCCAACGCCTTCACTGGGTAGAGGTTGGTGATTTTTAAGCTAATATACTGTCACCCAATATGAATCAACAAACGTGAAAAAATATTTCCTCATTAATGGAAGTCTGTAAGAAGATCTCGTCAAAAACCAATTAACTTCAAATCTTGATTTCCAAATAGTCTCCCTAATGTAACCTCTTCAACGTTATGAACAAAGTGCTTGAGGCAGAAGTAATAACCTTGAGTTTGATGACAGTGCCGCGCGCCGCCAGGGGAAAGTTCTTTCACTGTTTCATCTCCTCAAACTTCGGCTTGTAGTTCGTCCTTCAGGCACCGAGCGCTAGCTCTTCAGACGCGAAACAAACTTCACACTAGCCGCGCAGATTGTGCACTCTTCAACTTCGCAATTAACGCAAGTGATGTGGCGCTCGCCCCCTTTAAAATGGGGATGTGATTACTTACACCTAAAATTCACGGGGTACTGATGAAAGACGGTCGAGCCAAAGTTCTGTAGACGAAATTTTAATATTTCGCGACTATTGGCATCCTTCATTTGTTGTGTCAAACAGATTTATCGAACGAGGTACAAAATGAATGTCACTATGTAGCGTGTCGCTACAAAAGTAATAAATGAAAGATATTAAACATGCTATAATAAATTTATAGGTGAACAAAATAAGTGAAATTTGAACATTTGAAAATGTTTGTAAACATAGTTGGATATAGGTGAAGCAATACTAGTATTCATTTTTAAAAATTAATAATAATACTAATGAAAGACGTGGTGTTATGTACTAGTAAGATATTTATTCAGATAGTACTTTCGCCAGCTTAGGCATCTTCAGTCTGAAATAAAACGAAGCAAAGCATTTATTCTCAAAAATGTTTGTAAACAATTTAATGGGATTCCTGTAGACGTCTTATGAACGAAAATGAAAGGAATTTTTAACTTGAAAGTTACGAGTGTATCCGTTTCATAAAAAACCCTTTCATTTACCTTCCATTGTAAAAATTTATTGTCGTAACGTTTTAACTTCAATTTTCAAATTATATCAGCTTAACTCTCCCAACCTCGCACGGGGATTTGAAATGATCTCTGTCCGACCCCATCGAACAATTTCAGTGGGCCAAGATGGAAACAGAACGAGAATTTTAGGAACGTNAAGAGACAGGAACGTATCAGTTTTCATGTACCGATCACCTAGAACATCTTTGTAAATCTTGCTCCAAAGTAATTCTACTTTAAAATTTGTAATAAAAATTAGTTGGCATTAAAATTATAAGATTATCAAATTGCCTTTATAATGATGCACATAATGAGCTTCAAAATAAACTTTGTTACACACCCTAAATAAGTTAAAAAATAAGAGCGTAGCAAAATGCGAAACGTTACGGAGATGCAATGAGATAAATATGTATGTATGCAAATATACTAGAAAATTATTTCATCTTTGACAATTGCTATAAATTGTAACTTTGGAATATTTCACGTGTTCTTGATGAACCTCCCCAAAAATATGATATAAACTAGCTAATGTAAGCAAATATAAGAACGTGAATCCAACAAAACAAGTTTAACATTTATTGCATTTTATATGCAGCTGAACACAGGACAAAGTATAGTCATGATTGATTTTATACATTTCTAAGCGAGTGTCATAATAGAATTGTTTTAGTACAATCACGATATCTATTGTTAGTTGTCTGGTTGCGTCAGGTTATCACAGTTTCTAAGTAATGTAGCTTTACTCACTTACTTGGGCATCAAAACTCACGACTGGCGGAGCGGGTTCAGAAGCGATGTTGCTCGTGTCACAGCTCGAGACGGAATGAATGAAGTTGTCAGAATCAATAACTTTTAGTCGCCAGGTAATTTGAGACAATAACCTAAGTCTCCTGTATGGAGGATATTTAGGAGGTTGGCCTTCACTATAATTGAAATATTATATGACATAGCAACGTCTGCTACGCATATATTCTAAAAAGTAGAATATAATATATATTATGGAAATCGTGAAAATAATGCGACGCTACTGTCCTCTAGTGATTCAAATATTAACAGATTATAAAGAATAGAGAAAGAAAGGTTTCAAAGTAAGTCACTTACTGGACGAAACAATTTCGGCTTTAGCCTCGTTGATCTGACGCCGTGACTGAGGAAGTCGAAAGCCGAAACTATTTCGTCCAATTTGTGAGAGACGTTTATGAGGGACTGGGTTTCTTACAGTTAGGCCACACAAATATATACAGAACTATATCATTTTGCCAAAGTTTCGGTTATTAAATGAAGTCATCAGCAGGGCTATATAAAAACATGGATACACACAATGAGCATACATTCTCTGCCGGAATTCAACTAAAGCAATAAAACTAATTAAATAAAAAAGGTATAAGCAAAGTTCCGGCAAGTCAACTGAATGTTTTTCTCGAAGATTGTTTTGCCATGTAGAGAATCAGCGTAATGAAATGTATAAATAGCTGTGATGTATTCTCTAAATTTAAAAGATGTCATAGAGAAGTCAGCAAATTGTAATGAGCATAACTTGTATGCCTGATTTCTTTTCAGATGGCTTTCTGATCATGAAGACTCCATTAGCGAGGGTTGTGCTCATACAGCACGCGAAAAGTTTATTACTAATAAACACTGGAAAGATAAATCAACTAGAAATAATTTGGATCCTGAATCTTGTTGACAAGCTTTCGGTGCGTTTTTCTCACGATATGTTCGATGCACTGGTAATGACAGACTTGACAAATAGGAACTTTCTTATTTGGAATTCTTCATTACTTAGAACTTAATTGTTAGGTGTGTAGTTCTCCATTACCACAATATAAAAATATTTGAATAATACTAATTTTATTTCGTATATTTTGAACATTTAATATGTATAGTACGTGAAGACGAAATATATTGTTTGGACAACAAATCCTGTTATCAGCTATAAAAATGTGGCCTATGATTGTCTCATGTTATCGGGAAGAGTTTCTAGAGAGCGGGTATATCATTTTTTTCATTTCTTTCTCTTCCTGCCGACTAGAGGAGTGACCTTGGAAGAGTTGTGACACTCCTCAGTAGCCCGAACATAAAACTGTCTCATTAATCAGCCAAAAGCAAAGAAAGCTTTGTGTTTTATTCAGAAAGTTTTTAAAATAGCTTCAGTATAGAGCACCACCACTGCACCATTGCTGTATGCTTGGTGGTTTCTTTGTATATTGTGGAATTTTTGTATTTTGAAATTAGTTTTGTAAGAAAGCGTACTGGAAAGTAATTTTTAATTTTATAGTTGTTGTTTTATAACATGAGTTATAAATTTTCTTTATTCAATATATCTTGAATTAAACAAATTTTAAACTGCAAGAATGTATGCAACGTCAACCTCCTACTCTGGCCGCAGGTGTGCTATCTCAGCACACACTTCAGTGGATAGCACACCTGCGGCCAGAGCAGGAGGTCCCTGGTTTGAGTCGTAATTTTCACCTGGGTGTGTTGACGTTGCAAAAAAACTCCTCCACGAGTAGGTACTTGGAAGTTGTGAGTTAAAATACGCAATCATGTAGTTCGTTGATAATACTGGCCCTGGAATCCAGTAAAAGAAGGTTAACTCGGAGAACATGGTATTAGATAAACAAGTAAAAGTAAAATTTACTACAAAACAAAGTAAACTTCCAACACTTTCGTGATTCAAAAGTTGGTTTTATTAAGTAAATAAGCGTTTTCTCCATAAGGCGCAATGTATTACACCATCAATTATAATTGCAATTATTTTATTTAAATGGTCGGTGAGGTATATTTTTCTAACGTTGACCCACAACAAGAACATGTTACTCTGTGTATTTAAGCCGATTTTAGATATTTATTTCATGGCTGCTGATATGTTTTTCAAGTTGAAATCACAATAAGTTCATGTTACTCTGTTCATTTATGCCGATTTTAGATATTTTTATGATTTAATTCTACCTACGCTAGTACTATCTTAAGTAAAATGTAGGTTTGTTACTAAGATACTAAGTATTAGATAAACAAGTCAGTTGTCATTTCACAACTCTCCCTGTATTCGGGTAGCTCACCGAAGCGTGTTTACAACCTCGTCTTACAACAATATTATATTCTAAACTTGGGATAAAAATGGCATGATACTGTAAAATCAAAGGTAATAAAAGGAAATATTGAACAACTTTAAAAGTAAGAAATATCCANAAGGTAATAAAAGGAAATATTGAACAACTTTAAAAGTAAGAAATATCCAAGTTACTAGAAAGGTTTTTTCTCTCTTTCTCAAATTGGCGCATTAAATCAAATCAAATTAAATATTTCCAAAAAAAAGCCACGTTTCGATTTTGTCTAAAAAATGTTTTAAATAACAATGATGTGTTTTATGGTCCTTGGAATTTGGTTTAATATTTTTCATTTAAGGAAAATAAAACTTTTCCTAAAATTTGATTACGTCCGAAAAACAATTTTCCAGCTGCGTTATCGGGAACACGTTTAATTAGAATTTTTTGACGATTCTAATTTTTTATCAGGACCCTTCCGGTTCAAATTCTCCGCAAACGAAACTGTATATAATCGAATAAAAATGGTAGAGTAAGAGCTATGGCCACGCATTCACATGGCATGTGTCACCTTTTATTTTACCTGCCGTGTATTGGGAGGCGTAGAGGAGTCGTCGGATGGGTGGTCGGTGCAGGCGGAGGGCGGGTGCACGGCTGTGGTTCGCTCCGCTGTTGACAGAGCGCATTAGCGCTGACGGCCTGCCGCCATCCGTCTCCTCTGCCATTACCCCTCCTTCTTCCCAACCATCAACCCACCCCCTACCACCCTCTTGGCACACGACCTTCAGAGGCGTGAAAGAGAGTTGTTAGCTGCTTCGTTTTCTTACGCTTTTTCTCCTTTTCATGTCGCGAATACCCCTAATCGTACTAGGTTTTTATATATTTAGGGTGTTTCTTATTTAATCCCCCTAACTCTAACTTTGAAGGTGTCATTCTTAATACAGTTTATTTACATTTAAAATCGTCTGTTGTCATGCAAAATTTTTTATTCACTCCTAAATAATTTCCTAAAAATATCTATATGTGTTTGTTTAAAATTTTTTTGTAATGTTACCTTCTCAAAAAAACATTTTACACGATGTATTATGACAAGCAATATTGATAATAAATAAGATTCGGGAACATCACTGGTTCATCCCGGAAATTTCAGTTCCCGATCATACTCAATTTAGTTCTTTTGGTTTCAGCACATTCCTGTAACATCGTGGCCAGTATAGATGTTGAAATAACATTTTCAAGCACTGTGCTCGCTGGAAATTCCTAAGGCGATTAAGGGCCGAGCGCGTCTCCACCGAATAAGGAAAACTACCGCTACATGGACTTCCCGTCCATTGTGTAAGGACTGACCAGTTCCCTCCTTCTGAAAACTGAGATGAACGCCCGGAGAAGGAAAATGAATGTGTATGGAATATTTCAGCATTGGACAGAAATAGTGTTCATCCGAAAAGGCATTTTTCTCGGAAGCTGAGGAATGACCAAGCCGAGGTGGGGTGTTGGAAACGGACGAAGAGGTAGTCACGTGACCTCCGCCTCAATATATATTGGAGGGATTTCAGTTCCTAAATGACTTTTATACTGGAGGCTTTCAGACTTTGAGACAAGTGCGAAAGCGTATAGAAGTACGCAAGTTATTTAATATATAACTTGGTTAGTTTGGTTGTCAGACCACTGAGAATTGCTGCGGTAATTCTATTACCTGCTATAGGCGCGAATAACATAGCTTGGAACAGTTATTTATTTCGAGATAGCAACTTGGAACTTTTTGAACTTCGGATAATCTGGGTAGATTTCCGAGTTAATTCATAACACCAGTAGTTATAACTGTGTGTAATTATTGCTTTTAGATAGCAATATCAAGTAATAACAAGTTCAAACTTGTATTTATGATTTGCGAGTTTGTCTACATTTGTAAATATTCAGAGCTTTATTTAATTTGAATTAAATGTTTTATTGTTATTACTCGAGTGTTTGATTGATTGGGGAAACCAAGCTGGTGGCAGCGAACTCTACCATAAAGGTTGTGGTTTATGGTTGAATCCCGCTTCTCCATCAAAAGCGTACGCACATCGCATATGGGCTTGTGATGTGCTGGTACAATTCCTAACAATGAAAATAGTTCGGTACGTTTGAGTTTGGAAAAGTTTTGAGATTTTGTTTCTAGTTTAAATGCAAAAATAAATGGACCCATTTTAGTATTATAGAAATTTGATTAACTTTAAAAGATTGCAGTGGGAATATCCCTCCTCCTATCTCAATCCTATTACCACATATCTACAATAAGAAGCTGTGTTGTCCTGACTGTTGGATTCATCTACTTAGAGAACAATCTATTTAAGACGAAAAATTAACATTTTGAAAGGATATTTCTTTTGAATTGCAGGGGTTCAATAAGAAATTATTTTTTGAAGTACGTTTTCAGAGGAGTAAATTAGTGAAATACGTCATTTTGAAAATTTCCACTATTTATATTACCAAATAATGAATGTATTGCTTAGGTTTTGCTTGCAAATGTGTTTAACATAAATATCTCAAAAATTTCTTTGTTATTTGAAATCATACTTTGGAAACCATGAAACCTGATAATAATGTATTCAGAATTTAAAACTCCTACTTATACCGTTAACAAAACGTGCCTCCGGATATTCCTACGTTTATGGCAGAGATCTAACCGTGTTTTGATTTCCTTTAGGATTTTATTAGTATTATTTTATCAGTATTAGAATGCACTAATACAGGGGTCGGCAATCTATGACCCGAGGGCCACCGAATGACCCATTTGATAATTTCAAGTGACCCACTTTAGTTCTGAAAATAAAGTATAATATATCAAAATAAATTATAAAACATAAACATGGATTTTGAGAAAAAAATGACAATAGATACTGAGAACAACATTTTAGTTCGATTACCATGGATCTTATACACATACGTGTTTATGTATATAAGATCCGTGTCTAAAATATCTCTGACCCAAACGTCTCTCTAATACTCACATTTTGGTTGATTTTGACCCGCGGACAAAAAAGGTTGCCGACCCCTGCACTAATATTTTGGAATCCGAAGAATATTTATTGTATTAGTTTTTACAAAATATGTACGAAACAGTCAAGGACTCGTGAAGCTAATGAATGATAAACACAGTAATTTCTAACAAAAATCTCCAATAATAATTTTTTTAATGTTTGTAGTGTGTTTTGGGTAGCTGAGAAGTAAAGGCTATGTACAAATAATACTTGGAGTATCAAAACAATAATATTTGTAAAAAAAAATCTCAAAATTTCTGCAAGCAATGTCTGCAAGTATTCAGCTCATCCTATCCTTTAGTAGAATTCTTTATAAGGTAGAGAAGCGGCATGGACGTCGGTTCATCTGATTGGGTCCGCTGAAACGTCCACACCAGTATAGCGGGAACAGTTAGGTGACAGCCATTTTGTTCACATTGCAAAGATATGTGAATGCCGTGAAAAGTTAGAGCATGAGCGACTGGATAGGACTGGATATAATTAGTCCGATAGACATGGTCATAATTATTGTCTTATTTAAAATTAGGTTTAAAGTGAAATTAATGTCGATTCAGTGAAAATATTGAAATAAGTTTAGAAAAACTGTTTTATCAACATCACCTGAGCAACCAACGCAAACAAAAACAAAGGACGACCATTTTTGTCACAGTATGTGCCTAATAGATGATGACGCGCGCTCAGAAGATTCGCCGAAGTTTCAGAATATATACTCCTTGAAATTTTGTTCGAGCTGCCGCCTCTCTATTTATAAAGAATTTATAAAGCAGTTGGTAGTTTCATTCTCCGCAACGCTGCTATGTGCGCACCTTGTGGCCAAATGCGAAGACAGGATGACGGAAGAGGGAATGAGCCAATGAGCGCTCGTCGGCGCAGTTCCCTTTGAACCTCTATACGAAGCGCTAACGTGAACAAATGCTATTATGTTGCTTAACCCAAACCAAAGAGCTGCCACATCTAATCACACGCGAGTTTTTCACGCCGCTGCTGCTTGCTTTTAGACACGCCAAGATTACAGCAACATTTTTATGCAAACTGAAGTGTCATGTGCAAATGAGAGGTGGGACTTTCTCTTCTAAAGACGACCTGCGGCCCGTTTCACATAAGTGCAAGTTTGTATGTGACAAGTAAATTTTCATAAGTTAGTAAAAAATATCCAATTATTAGCGTTTCACAAATGTACACTTGTAAACTTGTAACTGCAACTATATTCTTAAAAATTTACAAGTGATTTACTTGTAACCCACTAACATTGTTAGGTTACTCACAATTGTAGCTGACAAACAATTGTAACTGACAGTCATTGTTGATAAGCTTGAAATACTTTTAATAATACGTAATACGTTAAAAACTATCACTTTCTATGCTCTCTCTTCCAAAAAGTGTATTAATGTATGAATAATTATAAATAATAAATAAATTTATTGTCAAAAAACAGTACAAACTGCGTATGACCACGCGGAGGAAAAAAAACTAATTTACTCTCCGGAAGCAAGCAAGGGACCATCCCATCAATTCCGATCAAGGGCCCTAAGGCAGAGGCGGATTCAAAAAATTCAGCAAAAATTCCTAGATAAGATAAAAAGTTAGCTGCGAGTTATAATACTAATAGAATGTCAATATGTTTGTAATTTTAAGCAAAAAATTACATGTAAGTTATTATCGAACTATAGATTATTCTGAGTATAGTGCTTAAAAATTGAAATAACACTAAATTCACGATTTATTGTTACAATAGACCCGCCCCTAGACAAAGCCTAGAGAACCTGTATGATAAATCCGCCTCTACCCGAAGGAAAACCGGAGAAAAACCCGGGCCAGGATGGGGCTACAGAATTTATGTACACAAACGTGCCAATGTTGAGTACACATAAAACTAAATTAATATGAGCCATAAGACAACACAATCATGCAAGAAAATAGTTTTTGAAATTGTTATAAGTTGTTTAAAAAGTACTTCAGCAATGGCGTGATAAAGTACAAGACGAATTTAACTTTTGTTAAAATTAATAAATTCTTTTACATTGTAGATGCTCTGGTGCAGGAGGTAGTTTTTAAACACGGATTTGAACAGATTCAATTTCATAATATCTTTTATATTCTTGGGCAGGGAATTATATAGAACGATTCCCGAATGATGCGGTCCTTTTTGGCAAAGAGTGGTTGAAACTCTAGGGCGATGAATATTACTACTATTGCGTGTATAGTGTTCGTGAACGAGACTGTTTCGTATAAAGCAAGGGTGGCACTTCAGTAATTCGGTCTTAACAAACACGACCGTTTCATAAATATAAATGCAGGGAAGTGTTTTGGAAATATCAAATTTGACATTACGCGTAAGGCAGAATCAAATGAGAAAGAGTAGACTCTCCGCAAATACTTGTTACCGACAAGTATTTGTCACTGACAAGTTAGCGAAATCTTTATGAAACGATTGTAATTAACTACTTGTTATTTCAAGTATTGATCGTAGCAAGTTGTTACGAACGACACTTGTACTATTGTGAAACGGACCCCTGGTGGGCTCTTGGATGGATGGCATAGGACGAGGTTTTTCTTTAGGGAGAGTCATGGATGTGTTCGCAACATTTTTCGTGATTCCGATTCAAGAGTTTACAAAATTACGTAACATACCTGATTTTCAATGGAAATATATCGATCTCGATAGATGAGACTCGACGATAAACGTATCCGGGGATAATGTTTGGAATATCCATAAACACTTATTACGGAATCGAACACGAATTAATACTCCAAGGGATGACCCTTTAAAGATTGAAGTTTTAACCATATAGACATAAATAAGAGAAGTCTTCTCAAAAAACATCCCCATTCACAAACTTAATTGATACGAAAGAAAAATCTCATACATATATATATGTTTCATCGTTTAGCTCTTGACTCGTCATTCATTGATCCATCATTTTATTTATTCCCCACACAGTATTCCACGTTAAAAATAGAAAATATCCCGAAGTTAACCCCATGAAAAGAATTGATTTATGAATAAGACATGAAACGAACAACAAAATATAACCTTACTGTGATGACATTACATGTTGTTTTTGTACAACATTTTTTTAAATTAGGGTTTTTTTGGGATTAATTTAAAAAAAATACGTTGATATGGATTGACACAGGTTCAGAATAAAGAAAAGTGAGTATTGAAAAACAACACTCATATTTCGAGTTTTGCTTCCTACTAGCCATAATTATTATCTTTGTGTCTATTCATCCACCAATTTTACCTGGTTCTCGACGCTTGATTGAATTCATGATACATTCTTTCTGCTGTCGAATGTAATAAATAACATATTTCCCACGCCGTATAAATAACGTAGCAGTCCATTTGCAAAGGGAACAGATAAAGAGAAAAGGGGAAGAGTGCGTGCACTTTTGAAAGAAGCGAGGACTTAAGTTCCTTAAACAGTACAATTTTTAAGAGATTGATACATTATTATTCTATTACTTTAGAATAATATATTTAGTGTGTTTCGATAATACTTCATTTATAACCATTGCAGAAGCGCTTAATATTAATAGTTTCGACCATTGCATGTAAATTTACCGCAGAGGAAGTAAGAAACCACAACTTTGCACTAGAATGATAACTTTTACTTTTTTCAAATGAGTGCTCTTTTGTACGCTTTTATTAAGCTTTATTTAATAGTTAGTAAGTTAGTTAGTTAATTAGGGTTGTTATGTATAAATCTTACAAGTAACGTTTGAACCAGTCTCATAATCGGAATTGACTAACTCGATGAAAATGCAATATTATGGTTTCTTAGAGCTTATGTGATAAATACAATTAATAAGATTCAATAACTTTTTATGCGAATAATTGCAGAAAAATAAAGATGAGATGCAATCGGTTTTTTTTAAACAGCTAAGTGTAACGGGTAGCATTATCGAAGCATGTTCCTTATAACAGCGTAGAATGTATTATCTTCCAAAGACAACTTTTATGCTAATGGAAGGTGTATCATAAGAATGCTATTATAATTACGCTATTTATTTCAATTGAATAAAAGCTTGGGTTTAAAAAAGTTTTTTTTTCTTATAATTTAATTTTCCGTTATTATAATAGGAGACAACATTTCAGTTTGGAGTAAGACACAAGAAGATGTCATTCAGAGCCCCCATGCACCACAAATGTGAACCACCTCCCTTCAACCTTCCATCCCTCTGCACGGGGTGGTCAACGCCCCTGCTAGCAACACCGTCATAAATCCCTCGATGCGCTCAGCCGCCATATTGATTTATAGACGCTCCGTGACTGCGCCCGTCTCGTGAGGCATAACTTGTTGCGGCGGAAATAAAATTCTACACTGGAGATCAAAGGTATTGTACAAATGCGTGATATACTTGTGATACTACGTGATATACAGCTGATCATAAATTTCAATATACATTTTTTTTTCTCAACGTGGCAAGTATTGATCTTGTATTTCATGATACGGGAAGGAACACAGGGAAAAGAAATTTAGAAGTACAGAACCTGAGAAACGTTCTGCGTAAAAAAATATTATCAAAAACATTTTTAAAATATTAAGTGAAATGAGCGTCAAATTTGCACTAGGTAATTCAAATTTTTATAAGCTTAATTATGAATAAAAAGTCATGTTCTTTAACATAATCAAAATAGCCCTCTGTTCAATACTGTAAAATATTGGAATATATTTAATTGATTTATAACTGATAATAATGATTTGCTTGATGGAATTCAATACGAAATATTGTATACTTTAACTTTTTTAACAAATAATAAAAATATAGGATTGAGTTGTAAATTTTTCTCATTGTTAAAAAAATCTTGGCGAACTGCGAAAATAAAACTATTATAAATGGTTTTAGATAGTTTATAATGCTTATTTCCTCCTGATATTTGTAACCAAAGAGTTCAAAATTTTCTGAATGTATATGAAGTCATACTTGTAAGTAATAATAATTTGTTACCCTGCAAGTGAGCAATGCTCGGGGGCAGGTAAAAAAGAGACTTAATAAAAGTATACACAATAACAATAACAAAATGTTAAATAACAAAGCATCGTCCAAATACCTATTGAAAACACTCACAAATGGTATGAAATTGTTAGAAAATTAGTACACAAGGTAATTATCTAAAGTGCTTTATTCTGTAAAACTCTATTGGTTTACCTACATCTTTTCAGGTTCAATAATTTACAGTAAACTAAGTGACAAGTAACAAAAAAGAAATTGATTGAATAATCTAATGCACATTCATTACGAGTTTTACTTTGTCATATAATGTGTTATGTATGTACACACTTTTCGAGTATTTATTTAATATTTAGACAAATATTTTAAGTTTATAAATGCTTTTTTAAAAGATAAGAAGAAAATTTTTAATGTGATTTTCACCTCTAAATTGTTTATTTATTACATGAATAACACAAGCAACATTAAAATATTGAATCTGATTATCTTTCCAATTTTTTCTGTAATGAAATCTAGAAAGAGGTGACTCGCGGGGTGGTGGGTAACACGATAGTGAACCACTTCTGGAGACAACGGTTTTTATTCGAGATGGCAGACTTACAGGGCAGATTTTCTCAGGGTTTCAGCTGATTTTCATTCCTCCGAAAATGTGCCACTCATCAAGAAAGATGCTTCAGAAAAGACGTCCTGAATCTCACTTATTGCCCAGCCACAAGATAAGGACATCGTCTCATCAGTCAATAGGGACTCCCAAGGACGAGACAAGTGCTCTCTCTCTATATAAAGAAAAACATTAGTCATTTATGTAATTCTACAATTTTATTCCGAGTATGATAAAGCTTTGCACTTCTCATCGCGAAAACTAGAGGAAAATCGCAGACTACATAAGATAAAAGAACGCATCTATCCCTATTTTCACTCCTTAATGCATCATTTTAGTATTTCTTGATGAAACTTTGCACGATTCACCTTCCAAATGAATGGTTGATTACAGACTGAAATATTTGTGAATAAATTCCTTAACCGAAACAAGTCAGAACTTTCGGGATTTCTGAGATAAATATGGACACTCCTGATTTCGTTCAGTTCGAGTCCTATGTTTCCACAGTCTAGTCTTATGTGTGGAGTTTGATCACTATATTAATTGGTTATGTTATTGTCCTTAACTGCAAAACCAATTCATTGTCGTGGTACACACGGGGTTTATTCAACGGATAGGAGATACAACTCATACATTCCCACAATATGGAAATTAGAAATCTTCATATCCCATGGCGTAATCATATTCTTTTCAAATAAGATGATTTTGCAAAGAGTGCAATCTTGGTTAATTTCGACTATCAATGTATTGTGTACAGAATTATTTTTAAAAATGATTTACCTCTACGCTTTCCTGTTGGTTATTGTTATTTAATCAATAGTAATTATTTCTTGTTTAGGTTATTGTTCCCATATTCGAAAGATAAAAACAATAAACGTAGTATAATAATTTTGGTAATTTTATTTGGAGAATAAAAAAGATTTAATGGGAGCAAATCACTGGAAATGAAAAAATTTCTGTTTCACAGAGTAATTTGAGAAGTTATTTCAATATTAAAAGTAAATATCATCGATGATAAATTCACATTGAAATCGATAATCGAAACCTAAGTCTCAGAAAATCTCTCTAACATGTGTGGCTGTCTCCGACATCGATTATAAAAATTCCGTCCCACAAAGGATGCTTAAGTCGGAAAAAATCTGACGCAGATGAAATGCAGTGAAATTAATTTACTTCGTTCTATGACCTTTCTTCTGGCGAACTCGTTCACCAGACACTTTCATTATCTTCATTTTTTTCTCTTCTTTTTCGCCGTGTGAATCGAACTCCTTCACAGTGAGGACTACGAGGACAGGGGGTGAGGAAGGGGTTCTTGATTAAGTGTCTCAAACTGTATGAGGGATTAGGGAGAAGGAGTCCTATTCAAAGGGACTCTTCGAAGTACTGCAATATTTCACTTTAAACGAACAGAGGAGGATCTGAGTGGAAAAACGTCGCAAGGCGCTGTCCTGATACTTGAGACTCCGAACCACCGAATCTGTCTCATACCTCCTTCATTGTAGAGAGAATAAAACCCTTGACTCTCAAACTCAATTTTTTCCTCCCACCCCGCTCCACAAAGCTCAGTTCTTTCTTTATAAAATAATTCATGGTTACTGTAATAATTAATATTAATTTCAATATAAAATAAAATAATAATAAATTTATTGTCAAAAAACAGTACAAACTGCTTATGACCACGTGGTGGACAATAAACTAATTTACTCTCCGGAAGCAAGCAGGGGACCATCCCATTAATTCCGATCAAGGGCCCTAAGGCAGAGGCGGATTCAAAAATTTCAGCAACAGTTCCTAGATAAGATAAAAAGTTAGCTACGAGTTATAGTACTAATAGAATGTCAATATGTTTGTAATTTAACGCAAAAAATTTACATGTACAAGTGTGATAATACTAATATAAATATTCACCTAACCTCAATATCCAGTTTACAAATGTTAAGTTCACATAAAATGCTGGGAAACGACATTAATATAGAAATATATTAATACACTACATAATATATTATACGTAATACACTGTATATTATACATAAAATATTATATATTATAGATAATATATTATACAATATATTTATTAATTAAAAATTAAAAACATTACATTAATTTTTAATTACAATTATATCAAAAACCTTGCTATATCTATTATGTAATTTATTTTCCTTGAAACAAAAAGATCAAAAATTATTTTACGGTGTACATTAGGAACTATTGAATTGAAGTGAACAATCGGAACTAAACTGAACTTTCATAAGAAGAGGAAATATACCTCCATAATAATGAAAAAATTAAAGAATTCGCAAAAATCAACTCGCGAGACAGATAAGGAAGTAAATAAAATCACCTATTTTTCTGTTTTTGTCAACAGAAATTGTATGAAAAAAAAGACAATAACACATGTCATGTGACAAGAATGTCATCACGCACTTCAGCATAAGAAAAACTAGTTGTGCAAAACCATTGCACATACTTTCTCATATACGCTTCTCCGTCTGCAGCATAGAGTGAGAAACATTCTATAGTGAAAGGGTCATTTCTGGCGTGGTCATTTATATTTTGGTCTCCTTCCAGTGCTCTGTTCATGCTCAAGGTCGCTAGATGAACTTATTACTGTCTTATATTTGAAATTTGAGAGTAAAATAAACATTTCGAATAATATTTCAAAACAAATGGCGACATATCAGTCTTATAAATACCGTAAAAGTGTTCTGTAAATGTAATTTCGTTGTAGATAGAAATTGATGTATTTTCGCAATTGCATCCTATGTATTTTATCATTATCATACCTTTCATTTCAGTTTACTAACAGTGTATTGTATGTCTGCTTGGTCCATTTACACTGCTAAATATTGTTCAAGTCTCCTGAAACAGTAAACTAATGTGTAAGTGTAGCAGATAGAAATTATTTTACTGCGTCTATACCAAACTTTCAAGCGAAAACCGTTAATGCGAATGTAATGCATACTAATTGTACTTTACGTACAGAAAAGTTAAGCAAAATCGTTGGACCAGTTTTTGAAAAATGTTTAAAAATGTGCTTTGACCTCCATGTGAAGTGCCCTTTGTGTTCAAGTAAAAAGAAAATTGAAAGCACGCGCGTATGTTAGAAGTAAATTCTATCCTAAATACGAAAAATGAAAAAAAAAATTTACCATTCGGTCAGGAGTGCTGCCCACAGACGGACGGACGGACCGGACAAACGTCCAGCCAAAAACAACTTTTTGGGAACTAGGTGTAACCAAAACGGATATTTGCGCAAAAATCTCGTTTTCGATTTTTTTCACGATTACAAATTAGAAACAGGGGACGATTTTTGAATTTTGTTCACATGTAATCCAAACTTTTACATCCCAACATTTTGGTAACAGGGTGTCTTCAGCAGAACTACATGAAAACAAATGATTATAATAAACTTTTGAAGGCACAACACAGTTGCCAAAATTTTGCTTAGTATGTAATATACTAAATAACTGAGCATCAAGAATCATCCTCACTTGCTTATTCCCTGCATCATCTAGATGTTTTGTGAAATGTATAACGCAGGTACATGAATATGGATATACCATCCTGGCCCGGGTTTTTTCCGGTTTTCCTTCGGATAGACTCGGAATTTTTATACAGACTAGCTAGGCTTTTACCTGGGGCGGCATCTATTGAAATAATAATCCTGGAACATGGCGTTTTTCAATAGTTACGATTTACCATCAATACTCTGCGAACAATCTATAGTTTGATAATAAAACGTTCATCTGAAATAAGTTTTTTGTGTTTTATTAAATACAAATTTGTTGGTATTATGTTAATATTAAAACACGTACCAAACTCTCTTTATTTTTAGGAGTGTGATGAAATATTAAGTTCGCCTCTGCCTTAGGGTCCTTGATCGGAATTGATGGGATGGTCCCTTGCTTGCTTCCGGAGAGTAAATTAGTTTATAGTTCTCCACGTGGACATACGCAGTTGGTAACTGCTCTTTTGACAAAAAAGTTAATTTATTTATAGTATTTTATTATATGAATATAAATTTCATTGCTTTCACTGTATAGAGGATAGTTCAACTGTATTGTTTTGTAGCATTGCGTTTGTTGAAGGATATTCATTGGGGAATCGGGATCTGAGAGGCACTTACGTACTTCATCCGTTGAATATTTCAAAAAGAAATTTAGTACTCTGTGGAAAGAAAAGAAAATCGAGAGTTATAGAGAGAAAAATGAATGGTATTTTATAAGATTTGTACTACGAAATAGTTCACTGTTTTATGAACTGGTGGAAGCCCTGACTTCTCCGCATTATTGAATATGAATTGGGCGACGAGGAGCGCATTCTAAAGAGCTCTTCGTTTGAAATTATGGTCCGAAGTACAGCAATATATCACGTCAATTGACAGAGAAAGTGATGAAGTTCGGGAGCTTATTAAATGCAGAGAACGTGCTTGCAAAAATCTGGTACTGAGATGGAAGGGGGTCTTATGAAGAATGTTACGCTCTTCGGCAAGAGATGACAAAGATAGAGACAATGGGGTTGAGGTAGGAACTAATTTGTTCACAAAAAGGAAAATCATACAAACACTAATAATGCCGTATACATAATAAAACGTAAAGAATGCAATGGTAGCCATGTAGGTCAAACAAAGAAAGAGTTAAAAACTAGAAAACAGGAGCACAAACAAAATTTAAAATCAGACGAGGAAAATGTGGTAGCCTCACATTGTGTTAATAGCGATGGGTTGAGAAAATACATTAATTTTGGACGAAGAAGTTAATCATTTTAAACGTAGTACACTGAAATGAATTTTATAAAAAAAATACGCATAAGAGTTTGAATTTACGCACTGGCACTGAATAACTATCGAGTACTTCCGAGATGCTGGCATCATTTCTGCTTTTTTTAAATACATTGTTTTTAATATCATGTTCAATAGTTCGTTGTTATGTTTCTTATAATATTTTTTTTTACAATGACGACGACTCGGACATTGAGTCGAAACGAAGTGCTCTGAAAAAAAGACTGGTATTCATCCATCAAAAGTAGTAAATCTCAAATTATTTATTTAAAATGTTCAGTGTAGAAAATAAATAAAAGACAAAGAAAACTTGCAATGATATGCATTCAAATATGTATTACTCATAAATCATGAATATGGTGAAGCATTATCAAAATACGTCATACATACAAATGGTAAGTACGGAAAAAGAATACAACCAAGTTCTAATTTAATGTGTATCAGATCCTTGAAAGATGTAATACACGTTCCAACACATATTCATACAGAATACTGATTATTAAATTGGCCTTCAGATCATGATCTCTGTTAATTAATGATTTGTAGTTAATATCTACTCATTCTTTAATATTTGTACTACACACATACATTTAAAAAATAACTTATTTTCTATTCTGTTCTTATCGAAAGAAACTTGAGTATAGACGATATCTCACATCTTCCGATAGAGAGTAGTAAACAATATTAATACACGACGTACTCCACCAGGACATATAATGTAAATATTAGAAATGAAAAATTTAAACGTTCTGGGGAAAAATATATCTCATCTCAATGATATAAACAATCTGCAGTAAGAAACAGATACAAGTCCGCAAAGTAATAATTATGCTACTGTAGTGCTGAAATGTTTTTCTAGATTTTGAACAGTTACTTTCATGGTAAATACTGAAATTGTGACATATTTGCTTAATAATTCTCTTTTTCCCATTACACATATATTGTGGACTATTTAAATTTACTTGATGTACTAGTGAGAAACTGGGGAAATATGCAAAATTTAGTCGAGCCTACCATTCATTAACTATAAAATTTTATGAATATAATTACTACATAGGTAATATATTTTCTATGAAGTACAAATAATTTAATTGTCATTTGATATTACTTTTATGTCTGGTTATTCATTTTTGTTCCGTTCGTTTTTTAATTTCTCCTTTTTCTCTTCTTTGGCCACCTAAGACCACGAAAATTAAAACAACGCTTCATTTATTTCTTCTGCTTCTTATTTTCTGCCTTCCACTCTTTTTTTCCCCTCCGTTCTTCCGTTCATATGAAGTCTGTTTCCATTCTTTCTTTCTTCTAAAAATCGTATCCCTAAATGCAATTCAAACTTATATTTTCTTGTCCTTCTTTTTTATTACATATTTTATCACTGCTATAAAAATTTTCAGCTTAAACTATCCAATAATTGGCAAGGAATCGTTGCTTTTTCACTTTAAAAAGCTACAAGTATTTTTAATATATTTTGATTTCAATTGGATGCGTACCCACATTCAGAAAATAGTAAATCTATATGATAATAATACTCGTTGGGAAGGCAATTTATTTCAGAGTTCACGTAGCTACAATAACTAGTACCAAGAATTAGTATGTCACGTCGAGAATCTATTACCGGTTGCCACAACGACAAGCTGACAAGTTCTCGGAAACATCCTCTAACAGTGGGGGTTCCCCGTTTGCGTCAGGCAATAACGCATCTTCTCTCCCGTCCCTACCACTTCTCACAAGACGAAGTCTCATCGCCTCCAGCAAATTTCCTCCGCGCGAACGGAGATGACAGCGAACGAATCTCGCTCACATGAGTCAATCGCAGCGGTCGACTATCGATAGACGCACAGCGAGAGATGCTTCCTTCTCCGACGACAAAGAAGAGTCGAGGCTTCGGGCAACGCGGCGGTCACGTGACAATGAAAGAACGCTGTCGGGGATTCAAACGGTTGCCACGACCGCACTTCAGAAATCAATGTTCGGATATAAATACAGCTGAAAGTTTTTTTTCCGTCCAGATTTGTGCGAGGAAGATATTTAACAAAAGATCGGTATTTACTTGAATATTTACCCCCGACCAATTTTAATACCACAAAATGCCTCCTATTTTTAAACGTTTTATGTTAAAGTATAATACATTTCTTTCAATAAAAATATTACTCTTCTCGGGAAAATTGTAATCATAAAATATTTTTAAGCGTTTTAGGATTATTAATATTTGGATCATATGACAGTTTTGGAAATTGTATACTATGTCTGTTGACAAGAAAATAATATATATCTAATATATATTATTAATACCAATAAATATAATATATATGAATAATACCAATAAATATAATATATATTAATAATGCCAATAAATATTATATTTATAAACAATAATATCATTCTGCCCGGCGTTATATATTATTCTAAATTAATACGTTAGGTACTATATTTTTTTACTTTCCTGAAATTAAATTTTCGCTTTTGTTGATTTTGAAACTTAACTAGCACGAAGGAGAGCTAGAGTCGTCGTATGCTAATATGCGCGTAATTACGTATAATTTTAAAACCTAGACATAAGGAAAATGGTATCTGACACATGAAGCTTATTGAAAATAGCGCAAAGTTAAGACCTCTGAATTATTTTCATTTCCTTTCCCTCTAGTTAATTCATTTGAAAACAATGCTCTTCACAGCCTTCATATAATTTTGGGTCTACGATTCGGTCACGTAGATTATACGTTCAGTGGATTGTCCTTCCGCCTCACGCAACGCAATCGAACTCTGGCGGACACATTAGTAAGCTTTATTGTCAACTTTCATGCGAGGGAAATTTCAAGTCTACTGATTAGCAAAAAAAAAATTCATTGCTTTTCTGTTCTTGTAATTCGTTAATACTTTGAATTTTAATTGAAAGAACCCGTAAGAGGAATCCTTTGAAATTTTAATTAATTTCATCAATTACCATTTCCGATTTCTATGACACAGACATTCCATAGAATTCACTCTTATTAGTATAGATTCCTGTCCTTAATCCAATTCTGCTCTGTCCCATTTCCCCCCACCCCCCCGCATTTTCCTCGAATACTTTTTTCGACTTTAATTGCTGCTTGCTTGCTTCCAGGGGGTGACAAATCGTATGGCCTTCCATGACAATAGTTGTATTTTTGTTATAGATTAAATAATCAATCAGAATATGCTAAAACTGAGGTAAATCCTCCCGATTTATTTTTATGAAAGGGAGAAACGAAACACATCCCAGTGGCCAATGAAACCAATTTCTGTAAATATTCGTTTGAATATAAACAAATTGTAAAACAAAATATGAAATTGTGTCGTAATAAATTTTGTATCGTAATCAATTTCATTTCGAATGTTTTTTATGTAAACAAGATGATCTAATCCACCTTTAAATATTGTTAATAATGCATTATTAGAAACATCTAGGAAACTACATGTGCAACGCTTTTTTTCACCTCCAGTTCACGGTTACGTTCCAGAGGCTCTTGAAACGAAAAACTTAGAAAAAATATAAACTTATGCGTTAAATAATACACGAAAATAGCGTTATATTTGTTTTATAGGGGATTACACTTGCCAAGAAAGGAAATAAATACGTCAATAAATCATACAATATCCTTTCAAAAAATTCAATTTCTTTTTTTATAATTAACAAGAAAAATTACAATCTCTTCATAATATTGGTTGGATGAGAGAGAAAGTATAACGTATATATTTGTTTGTGTGTGTTGAAACGTGTCTTGAAATATATTCAACCAATGTTTGTACGCGCTGCATAACGAGGCCAGGACAAATGAATGAAGGCTGTGGAGAGCAAATGACGTACTGAGGTTATATCGAGAAACAATTATCTAACGCAGAGCGTTGAATAATGGGGAATAAATAGTAAAGACTTGGCGAGTGATATTTCCCACCGATTAACACGATGCCACGATATTCTGTTCGCGAAAGGGAGATTTTTAAATTTTGATGACAACCGATTGTTTATTAATACACCCAACCATTGAAATTCGTTTCTAAGCGAGATATTACGTATTGGAAATGTTCAGAGTTCACTGTTTTTCCTCACATCAATAAATAATTACTTGGAAACCATTGGAGAATGGTTTGACGTTTTCAAAATTCCATGTAATGTAACTGATTTATTTACTCACGTCTAAATGTTTATTCTTTTTAATTCGAGTTTAACGAGTTTTGATGAAGTAATGAAATGCACATGTAGTAGGAGTTAACAAGTGAATACCGAAACTATGAATTCCAAAAATACCATTTTACTTTGTTGGCGAACATCAATAATAGTTTAAAGATAATTTTCACTTAATTAAAACGCTTCGTATACATCGAAAACCTATCGTCTTCAACGACGGAGATAAGATATTGTTAATGATGTACGACGAGTATAATACATGTCACGTTAAATAATAAACGAAAAAATAAGGTATACAACTTTTGTTTAGACTTACTATGTCACATAATATATTCTGGTATTCGGTAAAATAAATAAATAAATAAATACGTTGAGAACTAATTGAGAATGATATATGAGTAGAAATTAAAGTGAATAATAATAATAATAATATAAATTTACTGTCAAAAAAACAGTAGAAACTGCGCATGACCACGTGGAGGACAATAAACTAATTTAGTCTCCGGAAGCAAGCAATGGACCATCCCATCAATTCCGATCAAGGGCCCTAAGGCAGAGGCAGATTCAAAAATTTCAGCAAAAATTCCTAGATAAGATGAAAAGTTAGCTACGAGTTATAATTCTAATAGAATGTTAATATATTGAGTATAGTGTTTAAAAATCACCAGAATTGAAATAACACTAAATTCACGATTTATTGTTACAATAAACACGCCCCTAGACAAAGCCTAGAGGACCTATATAAGAAATCCGCCTCTACCCAAAGAAAAATCGGAGCAAAACCCGGGCCAGGATGGGTTAAAAAAACCTGGGCCAGGATGGGTATAAAAAAGGTATGAAAGGGATGATGAAATGTTATCAACGCTATAACTTGAAACCATTCAGCAATTCACACATTTCTTGGAAACCCTATTTTTTGCTAAAATTGCATAATATTTAAAATGTTTTCGTTCGATAGAGAAAAACATTCACAACAAACGTAATATTGTAAAAAATACTGTGGTCCCTCAATTCGAGAATGTAAGCCCATTGTCTCGTCACAAAATAATCTTGAATAGATTCTTGAATACTTACATGAGAGGTTATACCGACGTATGCTCTTACTTCCCTATGGTGACAGGGAAGAATCTTTTACCTGAAAAGAAGGGAAAAAGTTATATGAAAATGATGTTTAATGAATGCAGAAAAGTCACAATATGCAAATTTTAAATTGAAAAAAAAAAATCAGTCAGATTTTAACAGTCTATATTTGAATACTTTTGAAAAATTAATTTTCATGATTTTCATGTTATGCTATTAGAGACAAATTATAACATAGATACAAACTATTCTATGTCACTTCTACAATTTTAAACAACGAGAATAAAAATAAGTAAATCGATTTGTCCAACTCAGAGCGCTAGTACAGGCTGGGGCATGGTTTATTAATTATTAATATTGTTATATACAAGTGTTTCTTTCAATTATTATTTTGAGAAAGTTGTCGATGTGTGGGTCATCACGCAGAGACACTGATTGTAGTAGAACATAATGTAATTTGTCACAGCCTATAGTTCGTTCTTCTTTCAGAAATGTTATTTACCAACTCGTTTTATACAGTCAAATGATTTAGGTAACAATGCTTGCTCTTCTTTTCGCATTTTTACTTTCTGCATTCCTTTGATTTCGTTTAAACAATTGAGTTTCGTGTAAGCACTATGTGTTTGCACTAGAGAATATGATTCAACAAAATCATCCTCCCCCTTCCGCCCACGGCCGGTACTTCTTCCCAAACTGTAGTTCGATTTATGAGAAATCATGCATCCCCGAGATTTTATAATTATTATAGGTTGAAAAAATTGGAAGGCGGTGGGCTACCTTTCTCACTCTGTAACCACTTCTTCCTTCCGAAACGTCATGATCCAGAGATGCTGCCTGACATAACTCCTTTTACTCACACCAATGTCCTCACCCTTGTCGGTCGGAATGATTGACCTAATAAATAATTATTTAAAAAAATATAATTTTACCATACTAGTAAAACACAGAAAAGTAGTTTAATTTTGGATGTACAAAGTTTTGAGAAAAATTATACCAGAATCGTTTTCAAGCATTCTATATTGATGTTGATAACAGTGCATTCATCTCCAAATAAAATAAAAGGACTGATTGTTTTTTATTAGCATGGTAAAAAAATATTTGGAATAAGTAGATCCAGTGGGTGAAAGGTGATGTGTCTAGGGGTCATCTCTTGGTCAAGACGTCTCGGAACGAAGAAGTGGTGACGAAGGTGGTCGGTTACCTTCCGCTAATTTACAACCTATGGAAATAGATAAGACAAGAAAAGGAAGCACTGTTTCATTCGTAATTGTAAATTGATGAATCATCGGTCATCCAGAGATTACAAATATAAGTGTATGAATGGACTTTGGTTTCGGCTAACCAAGGGCCACCATGACAAGTACTAGTAGAGCCTTCTCTGTGTGAGTTCGAAAAACGTTTGGGGGTGACAGCGTCGAGATGGAATCCATATTTCAGTATTCTAGTAATCATCACATATACATAAATTGAGGCATAAGTGAAAAGCTACATTTTCTTCTGACCTCCGGGAACCCACACCGGAGGTCTAGTTGTAGCGTCTTGGCTTCCTCAATCCCGCCGAGCGGTAGAGCGTGGATTCAAACCCTGCCCGGTGAGGTTTTCAGCTTTGGTTCCCGACAAATGTAGGTTCAGTAACATAAGTTCCCTGGCAACCCAAGATTTCTCCTTCCCAATTCCATTTCACAAGTTCAACGGTTAAGTGGCGAGAACAGTCCTCATGGCCTGGACTTCGCCAAAAGACATAATAAATAAAAGACATAATAAATAAACCCTGTATATCACCATGGCAAGCAAGAGCGGTAGCCTTGAGCTAGAGAAGGGGTTATTGTAATTAAAAATATATTTTAATAACTAATTTATTTTAAAAATTAGACGCTTTTCTTTATATGTATCATTGACTTGGGACACAAACTCCACGCTTATATGCAGCATACGAAAGGAAACCTCACAATGAAGAGCAGTATTTGAGTGAAATACGTGCTACACAAATTCATCTCTGAACTGAGCTCAGCAAAAAGAGATTCAATGCTACAGGAATCTTTACACTGAAGTTCCTGTGTGCTCTGCTCTCCCTCTCCTCGTTTCCCGACGCACTTCCGCGTCATTTTCCGCCTGTATGCCCTCGAGAGAGTTCTATTCCGCGCATCAGCGGCGACTTCGTCGTGTATTCCGTTGCGTACACCAAAGGAGCACGACGGTGGAAAAGGGTAAGACTCAAGACTCCGCAGATATCGCAAGCAATGGAATGGAGGTGGTTATGGCTGGAGTAATATACCCCGGAAATGCCTCGGGTTTGGGATGAAGAAGAAGGTATAAGCTTAATGTTATTTATATCTTTACAAATACACTTGGTAATTGTGGGATGTTTGCAACATTATCAAAGAATGATAATCATATGACCTATTTTGTTGCTTCTTCGGCT
>NNCF01125969.1:1385308-1413783 GCA_002313205.1 Laupala kohalensis | reverse complement strand
AAGGAAGTCTAAATTACGTTCTTATAATAAACCAATTTACGTTACATATCAATATTAAATATAAGGCTTTTTAGTGACAGTAAAGTCATGGGCAACTATACAACACCTAATAATTTATCATTCTATAAAAAAATACAATATTATGTACCATATGGACCCAAAGTGTTGAGAATGTTTTCCCTACCTTACAATCATATAGCTGCCGTTTGAAGGAGTGCCTCAGAAGGCTGTTTTATGGCCATCAAGATTATTATAAGTGGGTAGATACTTGGTAAGAATTTGGATTATAATACATTTTTAGATAAATATTGAATAATCAGAGAACATTACATCAATGTATGAACATCTGGATTATTCGGAGGACAATGTATATTTTAAAATAATGCAGACATGATTAAACTAATTTTTGCCCCCATTGTTGAGAAGGTTAACAAGTAAAATTTATCTTATCTAATAGGTCGATGCCGTACGACTACAAAGCTAATTAATGCAGTGCGATAGATAATTATTCATGTGTCGGTAGAACGTTAAGCATTCGCGTCACACAGCGTGTGATCATACAAGTCACAGATATCAGCAGTTCAACAAAAAGGGGATCTCCCCTAGACATCAGTATCTCCACCCTTGACCTATCCTCCCTTCATTGCTGACAGCTATCTATCTTTCCCCGCATCCCCTGTTCCTTCAGATGCACCCGAATCGTTGCCACGGCGTTGAGACCCTTTTAGCTGTCCTCTGACCGCCGGAAACGGAAACACGGAACATTTTCCCTTTGTCACTCCGACGTTACTCACTGACGTAATCAATAATAAATAAATTTATCGTTAAAAAAGCAGTTAAAACTTCGTATGACCCACGTGGAGGACAATAAACTAATTTACTCCCCTGAAGCAAGCAAGGGACCATCCCATCAATTCCGATCAAGGGTCCTAAGGCAGAAACGGATTTAACATTTCAGCTTCACTTTACTCCTAAGATAAGAATAAAAATAGTTTGGAACTTGATAAATCATTAACAGAATACCAAAAAATTTGTTTAAAAAAAATTGGTTTTCAAATAGTTATTTCTCAAGTACGCATAGATTATTCGGAAAATATTGTTTATAATGGTAACTATTAAAAGAACTCTTAATACGAAATTCATCGTTTCAATAGACGCCGCTCCGAGGGAGGAGCCCGTATTAAAAATCCGCTTCCACCCCAAGTAAAACCGGAGAAAAACCAGGACCATGATGTTTACAACGGTTATTATGGTTACTAATATAATTGCTATGGTTACTACATAACTATTTTCTAGTAACTGTGACGAGTACCATACAATTAACACAAATTAATTTCTATAGATATGGTGGATATTCTTTTGACTGAGAGGACATGTGTTGTTTAAAATTTGGCATAAAAGATGTACGGATTCTGAAAAACTAGAATACAAATTCGAACACAAAAAGTCACACAGCTTCTTTATCACGAAATGAATAAGAAATGTTTACCATTTTCATTAAATATTATATTTTTATGTGTGTTCTTATGAGTGAAATATTTTTATGTGTTAATATATTAATATTAATGCTTCATACCATACGTTCTTGTGACGCAACATTTTATTCCATTAATGGGTTATGAGATCATGCGTATATCTGAGGGCAACACATGAGGATGTCTTTATAATTGTAGCAATTAAGAGAGTGACTACAAACAGTTTCTTTGTTTCTATTCCCTTTGCTGTAGGTTTTTCTCTCACACATTGAACTCAATATATCACGCCAGCTAACACACATTCGACAAAAGGGAAAAAAAATATTTCAAATACTCCCCCGAAACGTAACATTTACCCCATTCCAGAGTCTTCTCTACCGGCCTCTTGATTTTAGACCAGCCTCTTACCAGTAAGGTGAATATGGATATTGATGATAATGCAATATCTTGAAGATAAACAACTTCGTAGCTTATCACTAGGTTCAGGTGTATACAATATAATAAGAAATTTAAGATAAAAAATAAAAATTGAATCAAAATATTGTACTGTAAAACGTTTGGTACGAGTTAATATCTTTTGAAAATATACTCAAAGTTATTCTTCACAATATATTTAGGTGCTGAGGAATATGTATCTTGCACTCCTATAACAGTTCGTTTTCGAAACGAAATATTTTAGATTCTTAGCGGTGTTAGAGTAACCTATATCCAGAAATTAATTAATAAGCAATTAAAACATTGAAGGTCTAGGTTCTCATAAAGGATTCAAAATATGTGTACAATTATTATAGACAATCAAATAAAAGTTCACATAGTATTTTATTTACTATTCATTCAAAATATGGTCTACGTTTCAATGCTGGTTACCATCTTCTTCAGGTCCATACTGTAGTCAAATAAATATTAATATAATTAAATATTAATAGAATTTAAGACATTTAAAACTATTAAACACTGTCACGTAGTTCAAACGAAATAATTGAAGTTAAGACCCGAATAATATATATTGAACGCTATTTGTCGTTTAACGAACTATTTTGTCGTTTAACCTATTTTGACGTGGGTGTTGATTATCCAGATGGAGGTAAAATTGAAAAAAAAATGTATGTTAACAATAAACGATATCGCTGATGAGTCTCATGTGTAGGACATGGACTGGAGACACCTCAGAATCCCTTGGCAACAAATCAGCCTGGATTCCCTTTCTCCTCCTCCGTCTCCCTTCCAAACATGGAGGACTGCCCTTCGCCCGTCAACAATGGCTCTGTCCCTTAGGGCCGATGCAGATGCTCCGACGATAGAACGCGATTGGCTGTTCCAGACAGTGCCGCCAACCCTCGCACACCGAATGAGCCCCCGCTTAGGAATTGGACCCTACGGACGGATGACATCCTAGGACGGAATGAGACGATTCTCTTTTTCCTTCGGTTTCTATTTCGACAGAGAAGGACCAATATTATTATGTCAATGCTGTATCAGGAAGGGAAAAAGAGTAAATGTTAAACAGTAAAGGACGATGTAAGTGATGTTAATTTTTTGTATACTTTGTCACACCATTATTATAATACTCTATATACTGATTTAATTCCTTTTTTCACGCACCATGTCTGTTTTGATTTCTTTTATTTATAATAGTTTATTTCTAACTGTACGCAACCTTGGCACGGTTGTATTATCTCTGTAGCCCCATCCTGACCCGGGTTTTTCTCCGGTTTTACACCGGGTAGAGGTGGATTTTCCATAAGTGGGATTGTCATTTAATACTTTTGTTATTATTTATCTTGAATTTTTCACTGCACATTATCCCTACGAATTATTTCGGAATAATAAATGGGTTACTACGTATGTATTAAATAATTTATTTTATTAATATTAAATTCCTCGGTGTCCTTAGGCCCTTGATCAGAATTGATAGGATAATGCCTTGAGTGTTTCCGGATAGTAAATTAGTATATTATTCCCCACGTGGTCATGCGCAGTTTGCAACTATTTTTTTGGCAATAAAGTTTATCAAATTAAACTGCATGGGTTATCTCTCAAATAGGCATTTTCGTTGTGTGAATCTCAAGTTGTTGTATATTTCGTAATCTGAAAAATATTGTATAAGATTGTGTAAGAGGTTTTGAAATGGCGGAGATTGTAAGGTATCGTTGAACATTAGTCTGTAGAAGATGAGGAAAAATCAAGTTGTAAATATGATCTTGTTTGTCCGGGACATATAAGTGTATATTATCCGGCCAGGTAAAAATGGTGACAAACTAGGAATCGAACCTGGAACTCCTGTTTTGATTGCAGGGGTGTTAACCAATACACCACCCGTTCCACAAATGTACACCATTTTCATCCTGACCTGGTGTACCACCCGGACCAGAAATTGTGTACAGTAATGGAAGGCGAACTTCTTTACGCGTAGGTACACGGAAGATTTATATGCACGTTTATATTGACTCCGGTCACGGAAGCCCACGTTTACATTTAGTCAAAAATCTCCGATTGTCCAGACGAAAGGTGGAAAGTAGTCTGTTTAGATGTCTTCTCTAAAACACGCACAACGTTCTTCTCTAGGAAAGGAAATTTTAATACGAAGTAATAGTTAATATTTTCTTTTAAGCATCATTTCCTTAGTTGTAACCTTACCAGTAGCAGCAAATAAGTTAATTGTCCTCAACGTGGTCACAGGCAGTATCTGCTCTCTTGACAATAAATTATTTATTTATTTGTTGCAAGACTAATTGGCTTGATGTTGGTACAGGGTTTGCACACAACGTCGCCAATGTAGATTTACTTCGCCATCATCCATTAGAGTTAAGACAAGTGTACCTCGGGATATACGATTGGCACTACTTTAGTTTTCGTTAAACTGAAATCTATCGCCTCCATCGGCAATCAATTCAATTCACTTTCTCTTGTGGTGCTATTCTGATTTTTCTGCAACGAGCTTGTGGAACTTACATCATCTTTTGACTTTGTTGTATTATTAACTTGATTTTTTTTTACCGCAAATTGTCGTTGTTGTGACTACTAGCATTTATTGGGATATTAATTAAATTTGTAGAAGTTGGCAATTCGTGTTAGGCAGCCATATTGCATTATTCTCTGTAATGTTTCATGACTGTGTGTAGACAGAAGAAGGAGACTTGTAGCTAAGCGACGCTCTTTCTTCCCTCAAGATAGCGCGCAATCCGACAGTTTCCTCTCGAATCTCAAATAAATTGCTCCGACTTGAATTTCCGATTCATCTGTGGAAAAGGGAAATCTTGATAAACAGAACCGAAGGAGAAAAGAGACTTACGACTTCGTCGAAAAAGATGGTCCAATACATATACTTACAGGAAACACAGACCACGGTTTATTAGCAATTTGAAAAAATCCATTTTCAATAATGAAATAAATTATGTTGTGTGTCGGGTTTATTTTCATGTTTCCTCGTTCGATTTTTTTCTTATCCCAATGTATGTAATGATATAACAAATATGAGAACACAAATGATCATACATTTGTTATTAACGGCCTTTTTAACATTATTAATTCACTTTATGCCTTGTGCATATAATGTTATGGACATTACGTCACAAAGAATTTTAAAATTTTTCCGCTTCTAACACGAATACGAATAAATACGAATTTTTTCGAAAAGTCCGTCGAAATGGAATTATTTCCACCTTTTAAAAATATTTTTTTCAATACGATAATGTTAAAAAAATCACTTCTTTTCAACCAAATTGATATTCTTGTTAAAATGCACTCCGTACATTGTGATTCGGGTAAAAGAAGGACGAATTTGTGTATCAAATTTACTTAATATCGTTAAACTTATTTGAGTTGGGAACAAAAAAAGTGTATTTTCTTTGACTAATAATTGACAATTAAATATTCCATTTCTGAAAGGTAAATTTTCTAGGAATTTAAATACTTCAATAACACTATTTTTCCTTTTCCTGAAAAATGGCTTTTATCGGAAATAGTTATGTTTGAACGAACACTCCTCATTATTTTTAATTGTAAATATTATATATAAAAATTAAATCTTTTTCCAGAATATTCCCGATAATTGATGTCATTGTATTGGACGTCTTCTTCACATTTTTAGTGACTAGTTTATTACATATATTCTTTATCAGTACTGAATAGAAGTGAGAAGTTCTTAGATTCATATGCACCAATACGATTTAGGATCAAAGAGTCATAAAATTAATACATAAAGAGCTTAAGTTCCAGGATGCCATAAATTCTCGACAAACTCGATACGTTTATCAATAGAATCTTCAATAGCATAAACTCGTATAGAAGCTTAAATATAATGAACTTTTATGAGAAATAAATCACTCAAATTAATCAATGGTAACGTGGAATGTTTTTAAAATTGATTTTTCTTGCGCATTTTAGATACTAAAATAATAATAATAATAATAACATGCATTTTAAAACTGTAACTGGAGTAAGAATAAAAACTACCGAAAAGGACGAACTCTTTTTTTTAAAAGCTGATGCGACGTAGATTCTTCTAAAGAATGATTGCATTCATTTCAACCTGTCCCGTTGTTTTTGTGTAGGGCGATTCACGTCACCTTTCTCTCAAGAAGGTTATTTCAACATCAATTTAAGGAAGAATACTTTCACAAAAATTTCAAAATTCGTGCGAACACAGGTGTTGGTTCTCGTCTAAGGTTTAGAGATAGCCATGTACTACGTCGGGACATGTATTATAGTCTTGGAAAAGAAATAACACCTCATTGTTTTACCGACGTTTGGCAAAACATTGCTACCGTCTTAACCTATTCGCACTGTTCAAAGGGAATTATGAGCTTTCGGTACGTTTCGGAAGTTCTATGTCGACGTTCGTCTCCAGGCTGGGACAGCACTGGTCCTCAAATCTGGATACTTTTGTTCCCCGGGATAGGATGGTACCACTTTCAAGACGGACGTTTGCGTTTTTTCATAAATAATACTTCTGATGAGAAGTATCAATCAGAAAATAGTAAATAATCTCCCAGAAATTGTACTGAGGTAAACATATCTAGACTTTTACCATTGTGGAAACGTGCCAGTAATACGTGTATCGATGTTATTAGATACAAATATATTAATTATACAGCGTGTTTCACAAATCCACTTAAAAAATTAGATATATGATCGAGCACATCCATAGGAACAAAAATAATCAAGGTGCACATGTCTGCAAATGTCTCCTGAACGACATATAATGATATTAATACAGTGTAAGAACACAACCCAAAAACATGCGTGTGTTTGGGGAGGAAGTGCTATGTTCAATGTTCAACAACAATTTAAAACATGCTCTAATTTCGACCCATTAGCAGCGATACAGATTTCGTATTGTTGTTCCGGGGATTCGCGAGATTTCAGGTAGAACATACTCGTCACACCCTGCGACGAAGATGCACTGTATTATTATTAGTATTATTATTATTATTTTTTTGGTGGGGGGGCTTTACGGCTCGTCGACATCGAGGTCATTAGAACCCTAAAAATCTGTACAGGTAGAGAAATTGCAGTTACGTACTAAGAAGAGCCAACATGACTCTCCACGGTGTGGGACTCGCCGAATGACACAACCATACCCACTAAAAACCTTCATGAATTACAATATATCAAAACATACATCAAAACATTGAGGACAAAAAATGAAGGGGGAACAAAAAGGAGGAAAATGAATGATACCCTAGCCCTAATACCGTCGGGATCGAAAAGAACAAGAGGTGACCAAGGAAAATAAGGAAAGAGAAGGAGCCTAGCACAAGTAAGTGGAAGTAATGCCAGACTCAGCTCGGGGCCCTATAAATGGGCAGAACTTTAAACATCTTTTGTAATTTGTTGTTGTTGAACTTTGAGTACCTACATCACTTTCGTAATTCCCCTAACAAAGCGCATAATACACCTTTATGTCTTGTTCTTTTAACGTCTTCGTACCGTTACATCTCTTTCAGGAGACATTTCCGGACTTAATTACATTCCTCCAATTTTGTACGTGGAAGTATGGGACATCCTGTAGATTTGTACCTGTTGAGTTCCTTTAGATCTTAAGACACACAATAGAAAAAAAGTAATACCTTGGAAAGTTGCGAAGTCATTTATTTGATAAAACACAAGATTTGAGCCGAATAATGAATTCATTCTGCAGAAGTGTATTGTGATAATCCTTGTCCTTCACTGATTAGTATGTTGACATTTCAATCACTCCATCATGATTCTGCAACATGATGAAAAATACAGTAAAACAAAATAAAAGAAAATAATATCTGCCATATTATGCGAAGAATAAACAATGGGTTACGATCACGTAAATATTTTCGTAATTGCAAAAGAAAAAAAGTTTATTACTGTCCAAGCAAGCAAGAAAGAAAGAGAGATAGAAGATAAGGATACATATCATTTCTAAAGCATGAACAGTCAGTGGCGAGAGATCTTGGAGGAAGTTTATTAAGGAGAAGTAATGGGACTGTAGCTTCCCGTATGTTTACCCACTCGATACAGCCTTGAAGCTTGAATAGATGTGAAGCAAGAGAAGGAGTCTCACAAAGCTGATAGCAGCTCAAACAGAAGGGACGAAGTATTTATACAGTTAATAGACGACAGTTAATACTAATAATCACTATCTCTACACTCATCCTTCTTTCTTTGAATGAGTACAGAGAATATCAAACACACATCCGGGCATTCATTTTGGTCTTCGCATCGCTACTTCTGAAATAATTTTTTTTTGTATACTCAATGAATTATGATATTCTTTCTAAATATTTTTGTATGCTCTGTTGTAGATGAGTAATATGAAGATGAGAGATAAGACTTTTAATTTACGAATAATTTGTTTCAAACATGAATACATCGTATACAATTTTGCTTTTTTAAAATATATTTCTTGTTCTACAGTTGTCATATTTTCCCGTATTTTGTGGTTCATTATTAAGATCAGAGATGACCTTAACACGGGTCAAAACGTTGCATGGGAATAACCAAGTTTATTTCAGAGGTCGTTACATTGATTTTTTAGAAAATCTGCTACAAAACTCTCAGAATGTCATTATAGTTGCGTGACTCATATAAATGTAATTATAACAGATAATTAGTCAAATCAATAATTATTATCTTAATTGTATCAATTGGTGTTTTATAAGTATCAATATGGAGGAAATACTAAAATTCAAAGATTTCTCGAACATTTATTTTTCATACACTAAGACAAGACAGAATGATGCATCGCATCCAATAATTTCAAAATTAAAATGTTATTTCATTCGTGTCTGGGATACCCTATCCCATCCCGTTGTTATCCAAATGTTGCCCCATCCCATCCCATTCCGATCCGGGTTTTTCTCCGGTTTTTCGTCGGGTAGATGGTGTCCAGGCTCTCACCTAGATGCGGCGTCTATTGAAATAATTAATACTAAATTTCGAGTTATTTTAATAATTTTGATTCACAAAGAATATTTTTCGAATAATATACAGTTTGATAACAATACGAGTATGTACATATGACGTAATTTTTTTGTGTTTTTATTAATACAAATTTTTTGGTATTAATTTAATATCATAACACGAATGAACTATTTATATACCTATCTTTGGAGCGTGCTGGAATGTCAAAATCACATCTTTCTTGATCGGAATATATGGGATTTCTTACTTGTCATACGTAACAGGCAACTGTTTTTTTGATAACAATTTTATTTATTAATTTATCATAAATTAATTTTAAAATACAGTATACTTCGTAATTACATTTTAACTAAAAATTATAATTATAGAAATAATGTTTTGCTTCGATCATGGATCGAAATGAAAGGATCGAATTTCTAATTTCAAGTCACGGAGGTCCACGAAAGTTACATATGAAGTTAAAAAAACACTCAAATGTTTCAAGAAAACTCAAGAAAAGCTATGCTTTTCGTCTTCTCCATTTGACATCCAAGAAATAAACGCCACAAAGGTCAACCTGCTCCTGAAGCTAACAAAAAGGATATAAACGTTCTTTTCTTGATCTATGGAGAGATGCTATTTCGAGCAAAATACATCTGGGTAGGAGCACTGTCTTTATCTCTTCCACCCGTAGGCTTTACATGCATACGATATGGATGTGCAGGGTGTAATGGCAATTCTAATGCTCCCTTGGGGGTCATACCCCTGGTGACAAACGACATTAGCGTGAGTGAGATCCCCCTTTGCCGTTACTTATGTACTCACTCTATCTTACGAGTTCAGTCAGGGTTTTACATATTCCCCATTCTACGTTGCAGACCGGTAGACTGAAGAGTACTGTAGAAATGATCAAATGAAAGAACATGTGTTAGGCCATTTTAAATATATGGATTCACATATCATGGAAGTATTTCAACTTGTGTTTTGCCACTTTCGACTGCTAAGATGATAAACAATAAAGTTACATGAAGATGAGTTTCCTCATTTTAAATTAATGAATTGATCATCTTTTATAGTACTTCATAAAAATGGATTTGTCTGTAGTTGTTGTTTTTTTCAATCAAAAATGTCATGTTAACATTTCATGATATTTCCGTTGGAGTAACTATGTTCATCCTTAAATGCTTCAAACATATTTAAGAGGTTTCTTTATATCAGCTACCACGGAAATTCAAGCGAGTTTTTTTCAGTTCGGTAACCTGCAAACATAGTTAGGACGATGTCTCTTTAAATCGTATTACGCACTAGATAAACTTGGAGATGAAATGTAACTAATCTTTAAGGATCACATAAAAAAAAGAAATTTGGTGGATGCTATTTGTATGTAAAGAAAAACAGAACATCAGAACATTACCTATTTTAAATATTGACAAACCCTCCAAAAATTCCCATCAACTTTAAGTTTAATTTCTCAATAATTCAAATATAATTTAACTTGTAAACATTGATTCATACAGTTTCTTTCCCTTGCTGCAAGAACTTTACCAGCTGTGTAAAAAGATAAAAATAAATTTCAGGTTTGGGTACAGTATTTAAATTAAAATTGAAAATACTTTTACACAAACACAAATAAATTAAAGAAATGGAGTTTGGTTAATTAGAAAGGAGGTTGAATCGTATAATCGCCATGCAAATATATCTTTTAGCTTCCCTACCGCAGCGACATTAATGAAAGGCAATCTGCGATATCTCATGAAACGTGCGTAGGGTGAGTAGTGAATCATACAAGATGATTGCGACCGCAGAAGGGTGTACAGAAGCACGCTCTTTGCGCGTTAACTGTTTGCCCATTTCACGTCTCCTTTATTTTTCGCGATACTGATAGCAAGAGGCGACTAAAGGAGAAGTTTCCCTTGAACAAAATGTTTTTTTTTGTAGTTGGCTGTCCGCAAGACGGCAATTCTCAAGTGTAGCAATTTGCAATAAATTTGTGATTTCGACTCTGAAATTATTTTGGTCGAAACGTTACGTATCAAACGTATACTCATACAAACATATACTCATTAACATTTACGCGTTTACTCATTAACTGTTCGCCCATTTCGCATATCTTTTGCGGATAAGTGTTTTATTTCCAGTGAATCTGACAGCAAGACGTAACTGAAGTTTCTTGGGAATAAAATGTTGTTGTTTTTTGTAGTTGGCTGTCCGAGAGACAACAAGCCTCAATTGTTGAAAAAAGTTTCAATTTGTGACTTCCATTCTGAAATTACTTTGGCCGAAACGTAATGCATCAAACGTATTTTGTTGACTCGAATGATCGAAACGTTGGTAAATTCATGTGAGTCGTGACGTCATCCGAGCAGTCTAATATATAAATTTTAATCGATATGGCCCGGTTTCACCCAGGAGTTTTTGTTGTTACGGTACTGTTTCACCGTTCATTGCAATTTATTTTTTTAAAAAAGGGCACGTTCACATATGTACAGAATCATGATATCTCAATTTCTTTGTGAGATCAAAAAAACCACATTACAACTCAATTTATTCCTTTAAAATAGGAATTTCAAAAAAATCATTTTCTCGTAAGACTGTACAATAGAAAAGCAACGTTACCTCAAAATTTGAAGTCCCTCTTTCCGATATTTTTATTCGTAAATCAGAGAATGAGGGATTAAGTCACTTATTTACAGAGATTAAAACAAGAAATGTAAAGTTAAAACGATTTTCAAAACTGATTACAAAAAAATTTTCGTACGTAATAGGAACGACACATATTTAAATAGATGAAGTGATATAACAAAGAACTAGAATTATGTCAAATTAATAATCTCTTTATCTTTCTAAGCCTATTATCCTTTCATGCAACAACTCCTCATGATTTACGCCCCGCATTTAGTACCGTCTCTCATGCATAAACTGTGAATGCATCCATGTTCAAAGCAGGTAAATGCTGATCACCCTATGTAGATAGGACACTTTGACGCACACACTGAGAGAAGGGCCCATTAATCACCCGAATATTATTCAGTCAAGACGCTCGAAAGAAGGGGTGACTCGCCATGAATCAGGGGCAGACTTCCTCCCTTCTAGCTCATTCTATTGAAATTCCGTCATTATCATTTGTTTCAAAAATATATTTAATAATATGTATTTTCGTATGTTTAAAATAGAGTTTAGCTTCTTTCAACTCCCAGGAAAATACGAATACAGAAATATATATTTCAAGGTAAAATGATATGACGTGTTAATATGGACAGTAAGGTAAAAGAACGAAAACAATTTTTTAAGTAATTTACCCAGTTTTCAATGAATGTAAATTCCTATCATTAATATTCAATGAAATTTTTTACAAATTATTTCGCACTCAAGGTGAACACCTAAAAGCGTGAGAAAAACAAAATTCATATGAACCAGTATATATATTCTGATTATTCACGGGAAAATATAAATGCGTTTGAAGAAATCAAGTCGGCGGTATTTGAAAAACCTCGCCTTCGAATGAAGAGTACGTAAAAAGTACAATAGATTTCTTTTCTTCCGTGTGTTAATACTTATTTATCTACTTTTAAATATAAAGACGAAAAAATATATTCATCTAGTATATAACATTTTATTTTAATATAATGTATGTCAATAATTTTTCATGCTACATTAAATTAGTTTATTATCGATGATATATATAACACGCTGTATGATTTACACCGGATGATGATAGCATCACCTGTGAAATTACAACTAAGCAAAGTACAATTTAAATAACAAAATGGTTACAATCGCTGTCGTAATAGATTTCAAAAGTAGATACGCCTCTACAGGTAAATCTTCACTTCCCGGAATAATTTCTGCGCACCGATAGCGATCGATTGTACTTGTCAAATTTGACCTAATCTCCTGAGAGATCATGGGATGTGTAAAAGGCATACAGTGGAATGAAGGAAGAATAAAGACTCGCAAGAGGGAATGCGATGGGAATAACAGCAGCTGACGCACTTAACTAGTCCCGAAAGATAAACATTTACTGAGAACAGAGTAAATACAAAATCCTGATTCGTACTTGTTCGTGAGGTGTACTCTGTTTAAAATCAGTGGACTGCCGAGAATTCACCATTTATCAAGAAGTCTTACGGAAGTATGAGCGAGCACCAAACCATCTATGAAACTTATAATAAAGCAAACTATTTTCTTTATATCAAAATAGACTTTATAACAGAAATTCATGAATTATTCTACATTGAAAACTGCGAACCACTAATTATACCGTTTAAATTGGAGCAATGTTTTTGAAGAAGGGATTTTAGTGTGTTTACCGCAGTCACCATATAAATACTGATTTGTTTATAGTAGAATATTTATGGTCTGCTGGCTTCGTTCTCGCGTTAATAATATCCTATTTTTCTTTATATTTATTAATAAATATATCTTTTCAAATATAATATAAATCTTACTGTTCTTATCTCCCCCAAAAACGAAAGAACAGAATTTGTATGTTAGAGATTCTTTTATATAAATGTTTGTAAAATATTTCTTAAATATACTTATTAAACTAGGTAAAATGGTGACGACCAAATTTTAGAGAAACAACTTAAAATCAACTCTCTCCTTAAAGAAAGCTTTAATGCCGCTCTCTAGTCCACACTGAGAAACGTATATGAGAAAGTAAGTGCAATGGTTTTGCACCACTAGTTTTTATTTCAGCATTTATAAATGAGAAACAGGTAGCGTGCTCTTGAAGTTTATCTACATGGGGCGTTAGGAAGTAGGAAATGTGCCCCACCGGTGGCTCAGGTGGTACTGTAGTCGCTCACGATTCCCGATGGGGCCAGAACATTTGTAGCTCTTCACATTAATAGAGCCCAATCCATATAGCTGTGACTACTGAAAAGCAAACCTTCCTTCCTCTATCTACCACCTCTTAGTATCAATAACTTTATTACTAACCATTTCTACTAATACCTCCACGTGGGCCAAATTGTTGGAAAACCCAGCTAACCAGCCCACGTACTAACAATGACCTACCACCCAACTCCTAACTCATATCGCTCCATGTAGATAAGCTTCAATAGCACGCCACATTTCCCATTTACAAATACAACAATATTAAAAGTAGAAAATGGGCGGTAGGGTCATTGTTAGAAGGTGGTTCAGTTAGCTGGGTTTACCAACAACTCGACACACGTGAAGGGGTTAGTACGAATAGTAAAGTATGTCGTGAGTGGCACATAGCATTAGTAACTAGGTCAGGCTAGCGTGTCTAAGCGGAGAAGTGGGTCAGGCTAGCGCGTCTAAGCGGAGAAGTGGGTCAGGCGGTCGCATGACGTAACTACCAGTTCATATAAATATATGGCCCGAAGAAGGCTCGCTCTCATTAGAAGCTCATTAGAAGGAAGACCCTCACGTCAGGCTCGACCATCTCGACAGTCTTCACGCCGCGGCCCGGCCTGAATACGCTGCACCATCGACTAGCTACTCTACCCACCGTCATGGCTCTGCACCGTCTGACCACTCTAATCTCCGCTGAACCGCCTAGATCTACCTCGAAGTGAGTATTAAAACACCTGTTCTCACACTTGGAGTTTCTCTCAACGGACCGCCACTTCCCTTCCTTCACTTCTTTCTCCAAACTGTGTCCGGCAGCTCCCAGGCCGCCAGCCGCTCGACGGAACTGGGAGGAAGTCGCGAAAAGTAGTAGCAAGAGTTAGTGATACTAGGAGTAGTAGAAGGTGGGTTCTTGTGCACTATGATGGTTCGTGTTAAACACGAGTCGGATCCCTTAGTTCTCAAGAATGGAACTACTTATACCAGACTGTGGTCGCACTACTATTTTATATAAATATCTTGATCTTTTTGAAGGACGTGCTCTTTCATTATACTTTAGACTTTCCTATGTGTCTACTAGTGACATCTTGGGATAACAATGTGGTTCCAAGAGCACCCACCAGGTCCGTCGAGTGTCGGAGACTGCCGACTCAGTCNAGTCTACGCACTGGTTGACGGGAACACGTCTAGCTGTCGTACTCCTACTACTTTATGCACAGGTAGTAGCCGAGCAGCGATCCTGCTCACCGATCGGAAGCAAGTGCCAACTAGTGGAATGCTTGAACTTCCTTCCCGTACCACGGGTGTGGAAACCACTGCCCGACAGAGTCCAACCCATTAAGGGGCGTCAGATAGTCCATAATCTGAGGGCTCAATGCCCCTTCCCTGTCTACTCGGTTTAAAGTGCTGAGTGACACTCGTGACCGCGATCTTGACTAATTAAGGACATGTCTTGCTCTCTCCCACGTGAAAATCCCCAGCATCCGATCCGTTGCTCTATTTAAAGAGATTGGGTACGGAAGTGGTGGGGCGCGTCCGTTTGTCCAGTGGTCCACCGAACGGCTGCTAACTTAATCCAGGTGGGCCCAATTACGAGCCTACCCTTTAGACACTCAGCTGTGCTCGAAGGCAGGTCCTCTCCCCATGTGACGGAATCCAGAAACCTTCCTGGATCCCAAGCTGTTGATGGGTAACTGCTCCAGGCGCAACTAGTTTGCCTCTTCCACCTGTCCGAGACATCCGTTTCATTTGCCCAGGGTATCTAGGATCTGGGCGGGTTACGTGTCCCGGTAGTAGTGCACTCAAGATGGTGGAACACAGTGCACCCCCCTCGTCAGGAAGGTTGAACTCCCTACGTTGGGTTCGTCGAGTCACCTTGCAGGGGTCTGCCGCAAGGGTCTCTGCTCGTTGTTAGCTATATTACCTAGCAGCCAGGATTTTCCCAACGAGTAATGGCCGATGACCCTTACGGGAACATCTCCCCCCACCTTCATCGGACCCATCCGTTACCCGTGAGGTCGGGATTGGGTACGGCACCCGAGGGAAGCCCCAGCCGGCCGGGGGTCGAACCGGCTGGTTGTAGAAGGTGGGTAGAAGAACGATTCACTTTTAAGAAGTCACAGCTACATGAACTGGGACATTAAAGTGAAAAACTACAACTGTTTTTTCTGGAGCCGCCGGGAATTGAACCCGGATTGACTTGGGGCAGCATGCTAACCCCTGAGGCAGAGAAGGAGCTTACTGGTTGTTGGTTACCCGAAAACAATCACTGTCTGAGTTCAATTTTACCGTGTTTTGTTACAGTGTTTATTGAATAACTCCTGTAATTGCCCATTTCGGTTAGGATAGTTTTGTATTCATCTATTCTGCATTAAATGTATGTTATGTTTTTATATCGATTTTACTGGAGAGTACATGGAAATGTATTTCAAAACCTTCCCATCTGACGCAGGATCTATACGAGTCAGTAGAACCAAGATAGTTTTATTCAAATATTAGGTCCACGTTCGCAATTTTATTAGACCAATTTGTAGATAATACTTAATTTTTTTTCAGTTAAAAGAATCTCAGGACATTAAAACAGTCGTCAGATAGCTGAATCTACCTTAAATCGGTAACTCAATGAAAATTCGAAGAAGAATTCAAGTTAATGTCTTATTAGTTAAAAATCCAGAAATTAACGGGAAACTACCCTAAGGGTATGAATATCTAAATGAGGAAATTTTTTGAACAAGGAAGATTGGAGTTTCTTCGAAACATGAGTCATTGGATGTATTTCCTGGGAACTATTTATTCTTTCTTTAAGACTATTTTTCAGCTTTTTTTTAATGAAAAGAGTGTTATTATTTAAAGAGGATTATACAAACTGTAGTGAAATAAATTATATTTAGAGTCCTTTTAGCACTTAGATCATGGAACGAATTCCCTTTTTAAATAAATTAATAAATACGTAAATTTAGTGTCAAAACGTTGTTACAAATGACGTATTACCACGTGGAGGACAATAAACTAAATTATTCTCCAGAAATAAGCAAAGTCCGTACTATCAATGCCATTCAAGAAACAAAGGTGGATTTATCGTTTCTGTGGCCCAAGGAAAATTCATGACATGCGCCACCCTCTAAAAAATAACAAATATAAGGCACACATAACCTAAGTTTAAAATTTAAAAATAAAACATTTAACGAAATAAAGATCTACGTGGTCACTTAAATTTGGAAATTTACAATATTAGTGGAGGACTAGCAATAGGACAAAACAATATAATAAAAATACAATTAATATAATTACTATTCATTTATATCAAACATTTACAAATTCAATATTTACCGAAATTAGGACGAAATCTAAAGTTATTTATTAATCTGAATAGTTTTTTCATTATCATTCAAGTTTTTTGGAACCTAATTTTAGATTTTTATATAACTGTTTTATAATTAAAATTAATATTTTTTATTGATGATGGAAGGATATTGTAAGCTTTGTTGGGTATATAAGCATAACTTCTTTTTTCTAATTCAAGAAACAATGCGGGAAATTTTACTTTTGTATTTCTTGTTATACTACTTTAGTACTAGAGATATATTTTGCAAATAACTGTATTCAAAATAAATCGATTCCATAATATGTTTACACAAAACATAGAGCTCGACGCACGCCTTTACATCGCCAGCACTCAGCAAACCTCTGCTAACAATTCACCAACAAGATTAAGGAAGAGTAAATATAAACACAGCATACTGTTGAGGTAAAAATTTCTGATTAGATGCTATATAAAAACACTGTTTCATTGTCAAGATGACTTTTCATTGGTTAGAACAATAATGCATTAAATTGCTGAGTAAATTTCATACTATTCAATAAATCAATATAATTCAATTCAGCATGGAAAAATGACTAAGAAATGAAATTTATAAAGATACAGTACGTATTTCACTGCTTTTCTTCCGATCTTCTACTCCACGCAACCTCGTCCACTGGCCAGTTGATGTGACCTTCAATCGTCAGCGGTTAGTTTCGCGGCGCTCTCTGCCAGTAGAAATGGGAACTAAATATCTTCCAACTATTCTTGGCGGGACCATGCGCTCTTTCATACCTCGGCGGTCTCCCGAGGGAAACTAATATAATTAATATATCTTTTTTAAGCGGCAATCTCGATTCTGTTGCACTGCGCAGGCGCGAGACACGCCTGCACGCAACAGTTGACCGCCCTCTCCAGGTGCCTGCAAAACCGCTACCTGCACGATCGTTTCAACCGTGTATGTTGGTATTTTTTCGAAACAAATAAATACTTGTCTCAATTTAGGTGAATATTTATGGATATTTATATAAATAGTTTTAAAATAATTTGAATCAACCAATGTGTCCATCCCTGACATTTATGTTATAAAATCACGGAGCATAATTATACTCGTACTTCTTTAGACTAAAACAATCTCAGAAAATTATAATACATTTGATAATAACTTTCATAACAATTTTACATTGAGTAAAACGAGCTATCGTTACGTTAGTTTCTAATTTGTTTCGACGAAACCAATATCATAATTAGTTTCATTGACAGTTCGGGAAACGAATAATATTGCAATTTTTCTGTCCTAATTAAAAACTACAAGTGCTATCATTATATTGTTGGTTATCTTTGTTATACTTGCTTTCTTCACCATTAAAAATTATTATTGTATTTCAAATGATTGGTCACTATACTCATCGTTTCAGTCAAATTGAGTAATATCTCGTAATTCTGGTTCGAGGTTTAGGGATTGAATCTAGCACTGAATGTTGTACAAAGGTTACAAATGTCTATCACGTTAATAGCGAACATATACAAAGACGGAGCTAAAACATATCGTTTCAGCTCTCTGCAAGCAAAGTAAAGCTCACTGCTTTCTTGGTGGTCGTAAATTACTTGGCTACTGAAACAGACGATAAGTAAACTCACTTGTATAAGGGATGTGCTGTTGCACAAAGGGTATGAATCATTTCTCATGAGTAGACATTCAACCACTTCCCGCTTCTCCGGGATTATTAAACTCCTTCCCAGAAGGAAGAAAATCGTTACGGTATTACTTTGTGGTGGAGAGAATGATAATATTAAATTAAATATTTTTAAATAAAAGAAAATTAAATACATTGCATAGTTATGTTTCTACAAAAAATTGTAATAAATTTAAAAAAACGAGTAATAAAAAAATTCAATTTTTTTTAGAATTTCCTCAAGAAAGCTGGTTATTCAAACTTTCAGAATTTTAAATATATTTTGTTAAATTAATCAGATTTCATGACGTTTCTTGATATTAAATATATCTCAGAAAACAAAATATTGCAAGTCTCTGAGAAATACATGAAGTATGGAAAAAAAATGATGATATATTTTTTTTTATTCCTCTATCTCTTGTCTTTGGAATATAGATCCATATTTATTCCCAGGCAGCAATGGATCTGTGTTGCCTAAATGTTTTGCATTCAATGAAACTGAACCAAATACACAGATCACGAAATACTCTTCTGGAAAAACCTTTGTACACTTACATGTAAAGTTGTTCTTACACGGCAGTACGGATGGATATTAAATGTGCATTATTAGTTTCTTTTATCGAAGAAAAAGTGACACACTGTTTCCGATTCTACCATGACATTTTAATAATCCCACCAACATTTTCCACGAACTTCAGCGCATGTTTGTTACACCGCATTTTTAAAAATCAAAATCCGGCTGCGATACCTTTTTGAGAGCTTTTGTAATGATCGAACTCCATTACAGGATATTGGATACCCACATGGATCAAGAATCTTCACATTTGAGAAGTGTGCATATCAGAATGTATTTCGGAAACAACTCCAAGCGACAATAGTTAATGTAATTTAGAGTATTTTAATTTAATTATTGTACGTCTGTACCTTATTATAGCGTGTATGGTACGAATTGAACTATGCAAAAGGAATTGTGATGAGCATGACAATTTTATAAAGAGTTGTCAAGAAGGACTAAGACGGTAGAGTCGCATGTTAAAAATATCCCACCACTAATATCCGTATTCAGTACGCGTCCATCCCTTAGTTTCCGCAACCAACAAGCCACCGTTGAAACCAGCGTCGCAACCATTGCGTTCGCCACGACTCCCGAGGGCGTGCACCCTCGTTGCAGCCACTCGGCTTCTGATAGCTTCTCTCCAAGGAAGGGCGGTGCGCAATGAAAACAAATAGCGCAGTGCTTCCGCGAAGCAGGGCAGGCCAAAAGTTTCTCCCAACCGGCCTTCCGGATCACGAGTAGTTTAAAATGAGTGGGGTCCTTTGTAATGTTGGTACTGTTGTGGTTGTGCAGGGGAATTCTGAGCTTGAAGGGTTCAAGGGTGTCTCGAATTTGGGAATAGAGCAGCCAATACTAAGAGTTAGAAATTACATGGACAAATCTATCTCGTTTTGATAATTTTTTAAATCACGTTTATACTGAGAACGCTAAATCAGTAATTTTTACTCGCAGATCTAGAGGAATGTTGGGACACAAAAATTAGTTACAATAATTGGACTGAAAGCGAAAGCTGCCGAGAGCGATATGCTAAGCTACATACATCAAAATCTGGTTAATGTATTCTTTGTTGACCTATTTAAAACACGCTTTTTTGTTTTGTTTTAGATCGCTGATTATTTTTCCCAGTGGTGCAAATAAAAATCTTATCGATGCAACTTGAACTTTGGAAATAGAAGCATTATCACTTTGTATGAAACCTAATATTAATATTTCTTCAAATCTTCAATATTTGCTATTAGGTGGCCGTAGATAATACTGTTACGGTACCCATTATTTATATTTATTCAACGTCGAATTTATTATTTTTCTTGTTTTATTATAAACAGTCATGATTCTTTTTCTTTGTGTGCTCGTGGTGGGCCCTGGCCCCACGAAGAAGCAGAGAACGGATAATTCAATTCCGTTGAAAATAAATGTCAGCATTGCAGAACCGTGGGATCTAAACTTGTCCGCACCACGCTTCAGTGGTGTGATTTCTGACAAGCCAATACAAACAGGCAGCAATTACGCCATCTTTATAAAATATATTGTGATTGGTCCTTCCCCCTCTCTCCTGATACCACCAACGAAGTGGCCACGAGGCGAAGGGCTCGGTAGACGGGGGCAAGCCTCCTCTCCGGTCGCGCTCGTAACATTTATACTCATCTTCAATTTAAATTGTAATTCTTTATTTGTCCTGTACGGTATATCTTTCAAGTATCTAATGCTTGATCTTGATCGCTCATTTACAAATCATTGTTTGTTCTGGTATATATCACTGGGTATCAGCAGGATGCTAGTGAGGATTTCATTTGTATTCCGTTAAATGTTTTGTAAGACATACCTTTTGGGCGTTAGCTGAACGCTCGTAAACATTTTAATTGTATTTCATTGGTTGTTTGTACGATATTCTGTGCGTCGAGGTGGCGATATTAATTATTAAATTGTAACCCTTTGTTGGCTTAAGGATGTGTATTTGGTAGAATGGTTGTCAACTGAAACCAATTAGTTGATAGAATAAATAGTGTTTAATCTAAATATGTTTGTACTCCTCTCAAGGTCTTCGTTTTACTAGAATTATGATCCTGGTCAATTTCATATCCTGGTCGATCCGGTCTTTTCGTAATGGTGGGGGTTGCACCCACGCAGCCAAGCGAGTGAGCTCTGTAAATAGTTAAATCAGAAAGATCATTTAGGACTCCCGAGGGAGAGCATGCAACATTTTGTTGGATTAAACCGGGAAAATATTTAAATAGAGGGGGGTCATGCAACAATACAATGAATGTGTTTACAATCCTCAAACAATGGACAACCAAAAATGAAAATCTAATATATGTAAAAAAAGAATATAAAAAGATTCGAGAGATGCAATAGGGATCAGAGAGTCACAAACACACATCGTACACAAAATTAACCGATAAAAAATATTTCTCCTTTTCATAAGTACTCTATGAAAAATTCACATAACATATTATCAATAGAAAAAGCAGGCGAAAATTGTGAACCTTTAAAGACATAAACATATTTTTAAAGGTATAATTTACAAACATTAAATTCGAAAGTCGTTAAACATTGATTTTGAAAATAGAATATAATATTAAAACATTACAATATTCAATTTTTTTCTACACTAACTGACGTCATACACTTTCTCCCCCCCCCCAAAAACAACAACAACAACAACTTAAAACGTCAGTGAAGAGCTCTTAACCATATCGATCCTGGATCTTAGCACAAATGCCTACAATTGAAGATACAACGGTGTGTTTACCACCATGAAGTAAAAAGAAATCACCAATGACTAGTTTCCCGGACTCAGATCTAATTCTGCTAATTCCCGTACATTTCATTGATTTATGTTTAAAACAAGTTATTCGAAGTCATCAAAGTTCTAAAAACTTCATTACATTTTTTTATTTATCAAGTAGCCATTCGATAAAGTTTCATGTTATAATTTTATNTTTTTATCTTATCTAGGAATTTTTGCTGAATTTTTTGAATCCGCCTCTGCCTTAGGGCCCTTGATCGGAATTGATGGGATGGTCCCTTGCTTGCTTCCGGAGAGTAAATTAGTTTTTTTTTCCCTCCACGTGGTCATACACAGTTTGTACTGTTTTTTGACAATAAATTTATAATTTCTTATAATATTACTCTCAAATCACCCAATAGTGTATCGGTTGTCCGGTAACACGACCATTCGGACAACCGAGATATTCTTCAAAGCCGCAGAAACCTGTAAAAGCTGTCAAAATACGGCGTCTCTCTTCCACGAAATATCCAGGGTGGTTAACCTTTCTTTCTGTTAATGAATTTTCATCCCTTGTATCATTTATAAGAGTTCCTTTGACTCTTGTAAAGAGAAGAAGCCACTCAATAACAATCCTGCTCTTAGACAAAGCACAACTTCTGGTTCAAAGATGCAAAGCTTGTGAGATCAGTGGTACGATATCTGTGATGAGCGGTTCCTTAAAACACAGAATTGCTTGTCAGATGTAGAGCGTAACAAGTCTCACTTATAACAAGCTCTAGACACTAGCTCGACAAAAACGCTGTGTCTTCTATTGTCTCATCTCTAACCATTCTTATACAAGGTTGTTCATCGGCTCACAAGGATACAGTACAGAATACCGTTTTCTTCGTCTCTGATACCCAAAGCTTATATTCTTTTCCGTTTATCGTACTAACTAGAGAGATGGGATTATCATTCTTAACATGGAAAATTAGGATTTGACAGATTAGAGTCTTACCTGTTAGAAGTAAAAACAAGCGGAAACGAAATGTGTGGTTCAGTCAATACTTTTTTTGTGGTCAGGGTAAAAATGCCCGGGATTATATCACAGACTTCCGTAATTTTCAGGAAGCCAAACCTACTATACTTTTTCCTCATTCAAAAAACATGGTTATCTAAAACGGACTTCGAAGGTCAACAAAATAATCCAGACTAATAAGAAATCAGTTTTTGATTGTATAATTGTATCTGGAATCAAATGTCTCTCCGAATGTCAATTTCTCTTTATTAAAAATTATTATTAACATATTATCCTTATTATTAACTAAAATAAGGACAAAAAGGGTACCATAACTGGGATCCATGCTTTGATTGTGTGGGTGCTAACCCCCGCGCCATATGTTGAGTTAGGGAGATGATGGTGTAGTATCTTCAGTACGCAATACGAGTGGAATAGAGGGTAATGCCTGTGCGTTCAGGACACGAAATATCGGATATGAAACCCGACCCATCACAATTATCGCCTGGTTGATATTAATCATATTCTTCCTCGTATAGAAACACACACAAAAAATAAAAAAAAATAAACGTAGGCTTCCGCGTCCGGAATCAGTATGAACTTGTCTGTCCGGGACAAACCGCGTCTTAGTAGATAAAACTACTAACATTTCGGCCATCACGCTGTGGCCTTCTTCAGAACAATGTCAGAGTCGCACAGACCTAAGTCGCTGTCGTACTCTGCACTTAACTGTCGTAAGCGCCGTACTCTGGACAGAGTACGACAGCGACTTAGGCCTTTTGCGACTCAGACATAGCATGATGAGCGAAACGTTGGTAGCTTTATCTACTAACACGCGGTTTGTCCCGTACAAACAAGTTCGTAGAAAAGAAAATATTTGAGCACATAATTCTATTTTGAACTAACTGATAAGGTTAAATGACTAAAGATGTGATCCTTTGGTCCAATATGTAATGATTGTGAGGAGAGAATGTGTTAGATCGTTTTTTTCCTTTACCCATGTTATAACGACATCATTGTTTCCTTGTATATCAAGTTGTCAGGTAGGACTTTCATGGAAATCAAGCTCAGACAGAAAAGTGAACATAGTTTCATTCATTAGAAGGAGAAAATACCCACCGAGATAATTAGACTACAATCAAGGTTATAAAAAGAGATGAATTATCGGTATGTTTAAAGAAACATGAAAAAATAGCTAATGAAGTAAAGGAAGAAGCTAGTTATAATAAAGCTTAGTAAAGCAATAAGCCACGTAAAACGTTAACACCCTTAATGTTTCCAAATGGAATGGGACTCATTCTGCTTCTGGTTCATTATTAGTCTCTGCCTCTTTGAAATTAAATGATTCACCATTAGTTGCGTAGTCATAAAAATAATTAATTTTTCTATAACCATATTGAAAAGGATCTTTTGATTGCAGATATTGTTTGTAATACTTCAAAAAAGGAGAAGAATCCTTAATTTAAAGTAATTACGTACTTACACTTACAAAAAACTGTTGTTATTCTTCAGATGTGTTGTTGGTGTAACTATTTCAATACAGAAATATTTACTATTCATGCAGCAAGCATAAACCAATTCACTTTATTGAAACGTATTTATCTCATATTTTGTTGAGATACAATTTCTTCGTTAGCCATTTTTCTTCCTTTGATCGGAATATTCCGAAAATAGCTCAACACAATTTTGTCAATAACTGCAGGAAACCACAAAAAAATGCGTTTACACTCAGAGGTAAATTGGCGTTTTTCACGAAAAATCTATTATGGATGCTTCAACTGCTCCAAACGGATTCCCGCTGTATTTCTGCTCCTCCCCGTAGGCGTCTGGGGATCCCGTCACTGTCGCCAACTTTGTTTTGACGCTCCCTCCGCTGTTGCTGCCAACTACCAAGTGGAACGCGAAATAATCCAGCCAAACGTCGGTTGTGCATACCCGCAAATCTCTTGCGCATGTCATGATATTTAATTCAGAAATGCGCCGTTGACACTGGTAGTAAAGGAGACGTTGCGCATATATTGCCGTGTATCCTACACGTGGAGAAGATATGTGATAACTTGCGGTCAGGGGAACGTGGCGACGAGCCGGGAATGGAATCCGGGGCTTCTGCAATGATCGCGGGTGGTTATCCACTACACCACCTGTTCTCCATCCACAACCGTACACCATCAGCTCTGGATGGAAACTGTACACCATTAAGTCTGGATGGAAACTGTACACCATTAAGTCTGGATGGAAACTGTACACCATTAGGTCAGGATGGAAACTGTACACCATTAGGTCTGGGTGGGAACTGTACATCATTAGACCTGGATGGAAATGGTGTACAGTTGTGGAAGGTGAATGGGTGGTGCAGTGGGTAACAACCCTGCGATCAATGCAGAAGTCCCGGCTCATCGCCATTTTCACTTGACCAAAAGTTATCAAAGGAGATGTTGGTGCCGGGTGAAGATGGTGGCAGCAGTGGAGGTTGATGAGATACACGATTATTAGGGGAAAAGGAGTGTGTGTGTGTGAGGGAAAGGAGGTGGTAACATTGTGATGTGGTGAGTAAAAGACAAAATATTAGAATTATTACTATTATAGGGTTAATTGATTTTCAATTAATGTAAGGGTACATGATTAAATGGTGGATACTTTGGTTGATTCGTTCTGAACAGTGGGGCTTTGAAATCATGGTGGTGACTCAGGAAGGTCAACATCCCCACATCACTAAACCCATATTGCAATCACAGGAAACGTCTTTTAACGAAGAAAAAGGCATGCACGTAAAAGAATACTTGAAAGACGTTTCAAAGAGTATTTGGTGCTTGATCACAGTTATAAAATGGTAAGCATCTCGTACAAAAGTGCAATTGTATTTATATGTGGCACATATCCCATGTTAAAGGTCTGAAATCACCCCGAGTTTTCCCCATGATAAAAGCATTGTGTTACACATGAATGTGACATACTGTTTTCCATGTCTCGGAGATACCTTAGCCTGGTTTGGATGTAACCCCAAAGAGCATTGGGGAAGGGAGGGGGGGGACCGAAGAGTGAATTTGATTGGGTGGAGGCCCGAATAGTGCGTGAAAATCAACAACAATCAAAATGAGTCAATGAAATAAAATAAGGAAAAAATAAACAATAAACAGTAATGAGTATAAATTGATGGTGCTAAGAAAATAAATGTTTTTCCTTCAATAACATTTTTTAAATTAAAAATCATTTAACTGACTTTGGAAAATTACGTTGGTTTATGGATAATGCTAAAAAGAATCAAAGATGTAATAAATAAATAAACAAACTTCAAATGTGATGGGATTTGTCCTGCAACAAACATAAGTATTTTAAAGTGCTCAATAATACATGGCCTGTTGTTATTCGATATTCTTCGAGAAAGATCAATAGTTCACAGTAACTATTGTCATGTGGTTTTAATCATAAACAATACCAACCTTCCGTTACCAGCTTTCATTTTTCACAAAAATAATAAAACATTCATGTCCGTCGGTGAGTGGCGTGTAAAACTAAAAAATATTCTCGCTTTTCTAGGTCGTCTCATATAACTTCCACAAAAGTGACTCGAATTCGACAATTGAATAAATGATGAACATAGTAACATACAAACAACGAAACATGCATCAGCAGATAATTGAAACAAATGGACATCCAGATACCTAACCCTACGTCATGATATTTGTTCGGAAACTATCTGAATTTGTGTGTTTTTTAATGTGTAAATTATCTGAATTTATAATATACTACTGTTGCCATACTATTAGACTGTAAATTACACAATTTTCTATTATTGCACTACTTTTTACTATATCTACTACTAGTGTTAATTTTTTAAAATATGAGGGTAGTGACTAAATTTTGAATAGATAAGCTATTAGTAAAATAACGAATAAAAATAAACTTGATATAAAAAAGAACTAGAGAATTAGAAGAATTGACATGAAAATAACAGTAGAGCAGCCACGAGATGAGTGGTTCGCGGAGTATGTGTAATGGCTCACTCCAATATTAACTCTCCGCCAAGTGAACCGTGTTGAATAACTCGCACCCTCGTCACCAGAGCGCACATGTGCGCCTAACTCCGCGGTTGATTCTCTTTTGTTTCGGTGTAGTCGGCGGGTGTGGCGCATGAATTTTGGAAGCGCGTCAGGGATTCGTGGAGTTACAGGGAAGAAGTTTGAACCGAGTTAAACTTCTTGTTCGATTCATTCGGGGAGTAAAATGAATCAGAGTGTAGAAACACACCTATACTGCTACATATTATCACTCAGAACACTGGAATAACTAGTACATGTTATCATACGAAAGACATTACACATCCACGAAAGAAAGCATGACAAATGAACGGTTGTTTATGTATTCCATAAGCCAGACTTTTACGCATTCCTAATGGACACTTTCGACGAATTACTAATAATGTTATGAATATTCCAGAAAGTCGACAGAGGATTCTATCCACCAATCCGGAGGTTACCAAGGTGAAAAGTATTTATTGATCAACCCGAACTGAGTCTGATACAAGCTGTTCCACCGAACACATCTCTGTGACGCTTTGCCCAAGGCCAGCTCAATTGACGACCGACGCCGCTTGGGGAAAATTTCTCCTCGCACCCCGGCTCGGAGAGGCGAGAAAAACTTTCAGTGATAAAATAGAATAGAAAATGTGTTCAGACCATCGGGCCAGTTCTTACGCCAAAACATGTACAGATGATTACAGATACAAAAATAAGAAATCAAATTCATAATAATGTTTAAAATTACAAAAATAATTAATATTACAATATTAATCAAAGTTACATTTGGGAGTCAATGTTATTGAAACAGTCATTAATACAATTAATCATAAAGTTACAATATAAAATTAAAATTAATATAATGAATTGTGTAGTTATAATCATATAATCATATTTAGTATTTGATATTTTCCCCTGGTCTTTACACCTCGGTATTTATCTTAAGAGTCAGGGGAACTAGGGAAGACCCCGACTAGGCAGAAGACCTCTAACAGATATGATGCAGGTTAAGGATATATGGTTGAAACACAAATTTTTCTTAGTATTTATATATTTTCTCTTACATACTAGATATAATTTTAATACACGATACAATTTAATGCAAAATAAGTAAAATAGAAAAAAAAAATTATAAATTAATATCATATTTTACCATATACACTCATGAAATACATTGTTCATCTAGCATTTCCTTGAAATTTAAAATTATACTCAAATACGCAAAAACCTTTCCCCCTTACATTAATACAAATTAATTACAAAATTTATGCTGCTTTTTCATTTTTAAGCAGGGAGAGCACAAGTGTTATGTATAATTAGAATTCTTCACTGGTATTTAAAAAAATATATATTCGGTGTTGAGTATTTTTTTATTTCAAAAATCAGACATTATATGATATTTGAAATTTTTATTTAAACATATAGAAAATAAATACGGTGGTGTCATTCTTCACAAGTATGAAGTGTATCTTAGATTCTTCAAATTAGTTAAATATCTATTACGATAACTAAGTAGAATATAACGTAATAC
>NNCF01125969.1:1374249-1384928 GCA_002313205.1 Laupala kohalensis | reverse complement strand
ATATATATATATATATATATATATATATATATATATATATATATATATATATATATATATATATATATATAAAACTGTATAAACATTTATCTGTATAAACATTTGACATCCACCGGAACGCTTTTGTCAGAAGTTCCGTCGTTTGTTCGATGCATTGTTGTCACGTAAACGAGTTTCTGAAACAAGTGTACCGCATAACGAAGTATCGTTGGCGGTTATGTGTGAGTGTGCCAAGCTCTACACAATAAGGCTTCTGAGGCGGACCAGAATGCGCCTCCAAAGTTTACCTCATGATTTGGGAGGGTAGCCTCTGGTAGCTTACTGTTTCTGTCTGAGGCTGGCCAGCCCCTTCCACCCCACTCACTCACTTTAAGATAAGCGCTTGCCTCCGTGGGTCCAACTTCCAAACACCCGCACTCGCGGTTCCCTAAGGGCTTGGAATGTATTGGGGGATGGGGGTTAGAATAGCAGCGAACACCAAAGACGCTATCGATACGAAATAGCGGTACTTCTGTTTATAACGAAGGTGCGGTGTGAAATACAGTACTCAATAGTAACTCTTGACACGTAATACATAGTTTTGAATTGATGCATTACAATTATATTAACATCCGGGTTCTGGATAGGAAATGAAAATAATTACATCACTTTCTTATTAAACCATTGTTAAGAGAGGTGTGCTGAAGTATTTGAGATGTCCTTACGCTAATGTTATTCCATAACTTAAGTCATTAATTTCTTATGAATAGCTTACTGCTCAAAATTCTTATATTCTCTTCTTGTAAACTCGCAAACAAAATTCTGGACATGATAATATTTCTCTTTTCATTTACCTACATCCTTAAAAAGTTTAACACATTCAGCAATGTCCAAGAATAGATATAAAATGGAAATATTTATATATTTAGTACAATCTATACCACCAATCCATAACAAGCATAATTTTAAGAACATAAATAATTTAGCTACAAACGAAACTCTTATTTGTATGAGAAACAGACTTGTATCAATAAAAAATAATACGTACGCCCTTTGTTCTTATGAGTACGATCAAACTAAATGACAGTAGTCACTATTTCGAAATAACAACTACATCAAAATATTTTGTAAAGTTTACTAATTGTCGAAGTCAATAGGTCAAATATTTTTAACAGCACAAACCCCATTTTACTAACTTCATAAATATAATGAAATGGTTTTACTCTTCTTCCGTCGTTCAAGAGAATACAGTGAAAAAATCTTGAGTTTGCCCCACTCAACTTTCCAATTATACTTAGTGTCAAAAATGTCACAGTCTGCAGTAAACTTCCTATGTATATATTGTGTCCTTACGTAGTGCATGCCAAGCCGAAATTAATTTTATGGCAGAAAACTCTACTAATTTAGAATATACACTGTACAAATTCCACTACAATTAGCGTCCATTATATAATATAATTAAATAAATATTTAAAGACTTACGACCTTTTATGGACGAATAAAATATATTTTGTGATCATCTGACGACGTTTTAAAAATTCAGAACGTTGTGAGCCGTTCTCACAAAATGTATATTGTTCGTATATAAAAGTCTTCCATTATTTTTATACGGATTGTATTGTCTAATGTGATCGATTTCCATTACACCAGTATTTGTGTGAGAGTCATTTCCATCGATTTAATGTAATCACCTCTCCATTTCGGAGTCATTCTTTTGTTTTGTATCCAACGATGTCGCTATACTTATAAGTCTCCTATTGTTTATTTCCAATCCGAAAATCCACTTTCGTAGAGGAAACCTTAAGCCAGGCCATTAGGCCAAGGATCCCTAAAGGAAGGCGTCGAGGGTGGGGGGTGAGGGCAGAACGGAGTAACAAGCCCTTCCCAACCGCGCGCGCAGTCTCCGCCGGGTGATGAGCAGCCTTTGCGCTAAGGTCGAAGCGGGGGCTTTGGACGCCACAGAGCCCTAATGCCGGGAACTTTGTAAACGGGAACCAACGCGGTCAGGAGGTCGGCGATGCGAGATGGAGCGCCGGCGCTGCGGGCGGCGAAGAAGGGAACTAGGACTAAGGCAGGTACTCGCGCTCGTAGTAGGTATTTACGGAATTCCGAGTAGATTGGAATGCGAATGGATTGTGAAGAGTAAGACGGTTTCCGATTTTATTTGCTTTACAATTTGTATAGTTTTTAGGGGGAAACAACGAAATTTAAAAAAATTAGAGGAGGAATAATATAAAAATAAATAAATAACATTGTTTCGTGGAATCTTTGGAACTAAGGAAATCCTTTCGATTTCATGTTAGGAAAAAAAGGTATTAATACAAAATGTTAGATATTGGCACACATTATAAATAATGTTTAAAATAACGGTCCAACACTGAAACAGTTTCTTATCAGGTTCTAACATCAAACATATGCGATGCTGTCAGGAAAAAGATATTATTTATTTCTTGGAGCGCTGTGTACATTTAGTTATTGTATATATTAACAATTGTGCCCACGGATATATAATTTGAGGAGGAGTACATTCAGAAGTTGGATAGCGATGAACTTACAACAGAATCATAATTCAACTGAAAAAGAAAAAAAAACAATAGTGACACAGGATTCCTTTGGAGCCTGAATAAAAAAACAGTGTGGAACCCTAGTCTCTTCGTAAGTAGGAATAAATTCTTGCCGTAGTCTAGTGGTAGCGTCTCTCGCTTCCGTGAATCCGCTGAACAGTAGAGCACGGGTTCAAATCCTGCTTGGTTGATCTATGTGAGGTTTTCGTCTGGGGTTTCCCTCGTCTACTCCAAACAAATGTCGATTTGATATCACAAGTTCTCCGACAATCCAGCATTTCTCCTTCTTCATCCCCTCACCCAAGTCACGATTAAGCAGTAGAGACCTGAACCTTGCCAAAAGACACAAAAAATAACATTTCAGCACTTGAAAATGAAGCTAGGATTCGAACAGTGTAATGGTTGACATCCTTACGATCACAGGAGGAATTCCGGGTTTGATTACCGGTTCGGAGCCATACTTGACATTAATTTCCCCATTTTTTTAAGTTCATTTCGAATTTATATCCCTTTAAACATCCAGTTTCATGTGAATTATGATCAGTTCATGATATGTCTCCCAGGTGCCGCTATTAACGTTTGAATCTTCGGTAAAGTCGACCTTTATTCACATGTTTCCTGCGTGTTCCCATACGTGAAGATGATTTGTGATAATATTCGGCCGCTTTAAAATTGATCTGGAAATCGTACAGTGCAGTTATTACTTTAGTGTAATGGTTAACATCCCTGCTATTACAACAGGAATCGCAGGTTCGATTCTCGGCTGGTAGACATTTTCACCTGGCCGAATGTGATCTCCACCTTTTTTAATTGTTTTGTTTTCATTATTTTCGTGAAAACAAGATAAACGTTGTCTATGGCATATAATACCTTTACCATACACTGTTTAGTATTCTCAAGTAGTATGATAGCAAAATCTTCGTATTAGCCCACTAGTGTAAACTACAAGGTGCGAGGTGTAGGTTAAAGGATCGTCTAAGTGGAAGGAAGGAGACGTATAGTGCACGCATAGTATATGCGAGTGTGCCAGAGAGAGATGGAGAACTTTCTGACTAGTGTGCGGTGGTGGAGGCTATTGTGCCATTGTCACGGCTAATCCCGTGGAGGTCAGCGCGAGGCTTATACGAACACACAACATACTCCTTCAGTCAGAGGATAGCTCACACTCCCTACGTCTCAACAAGCACCTCCGATATACAAAGTGCTTGAAAATATTATTATTATAAAATATTAACATTTCATCTCTTGTTGGTAAAATTCACGGTATTATACAACGAATAATCTCAAAACTCCAACAAAACATGAGACTAAAAATAAGTTTACAAATTTATTGTAGGAAAACGTAAAATATATATTAATAAACTGTCTTAAAATAAATATTTCACGTTTTGACATAATTTACAACATGCCCCCGAAAAAATATTCCTGTTTTTTTCTTCAATACAACCCGCCAGTATAATTTTAATTACTCCTGACAAAGAATTGAAGGTAGTATTATTGCTTCAAGGTAACGAAATCACTGATAAAAATAAAGAAAAGAATTTAGTTTATTTCATTTTTAACAGAATATTATGAATTATATTATGCATATAGAACAATTTAATTTGTATTCATCAGTTCATTGGAAATTTTTTAAACAATGTTTACGAACACGCTTGATTTATTTGAAATACATTAGAGCGTGTAAAGGAATGGCGATTGAAAGCAACGTTTCTTGATTGAGGCGTCTTACCTCGAAATAAGTGAAATATCTTTGCAAAATGAAGCATTATTCATAAGAGTGGCATAAAAATATTATGAAAAATTCCCTTTAGATTAAGCCTAACATCTGACAAAAATCGTGATCACACTATTGCCGTGACTTAAAAATATCAAACAATTTTCGAAAATGAGTAGGTTCTCCATAAGATGTAATGTTTTCCACTATTAATATATTATTACAGGCATTTCAAGTAAACAGTCGGAGAAGTGTGTTTTTTATGGTAAGTGACTGAACAAAATATACTTAAATCGACTATTCACGTTACTGTCTGAAAAGTTACTAACTTCGAAATAAACCATTTCTTTGCGAAAAAAGATACTTTTCTTGGTGTAATGTTGAGTAGTAATACATTCCAGCCATTACCATCGAAGTTACCTTGTATGTTTAACTTGTCATTTTTTCTTTAGTAATGGAACTAAATATTTTTTTTGTAATGTATAATAGTACATAAGCCTAATTATACAGAAAAAAAATGTATTCATACTATGAATTAGCTGCAGCATCTTAATTTTAATCTTAACGGAGTTGTTCCTGTGACACTAATCCTGACTTAATTTCTACCCTCCAAACACAATGACTTGGTGGTGGGAGTGGGTGGTTGGGAGAGTTAAGGGCAACGGAAGGCAAGGGCAGCAGCGACAGGGCCCGAGGGATTGAGCGAAGGATTACGGGCCTAAGGCCATGCTGTTAGACGCCAGCGATCAGACGCCGTATGTTCCCTGCTCCGCCCGACCCAAAGCTATAAGCCGTTTCCTCATAATATGGCTGCTATACGGAGACAGTATGTAGGTTGAGACAACATGGGACCTATCCTGCTTGCCAAACCGCAAATTATTACACATCCAATATGCTTAACCCTGAGGGTAGGCTTGACAAGCAGATTGGAGATATGATTCCTTGTTGTTTTCCTTGCTAAAGGATATTATTCTCCGGTAATGATCATTTCAGTCCCGTTTCTTCTCCATACATCATAGGGAAAAATTGTACTCGTATACTATTCGCGAGGATTGTTTCGAGTTACTTCTCTCGTTCGATAATGACTTATTTGATTTTGAACTGCATAGAATAGAGGGTTTTATTGACACTAAAATGACTTACTGGGGTTATTTCCCTGAAATAAATAATTGTACTTTTAAGGTAAAACTGCGACCAGTATATGAATGTAACCCACAAAACCTGCTGTAACTCTATAAACCATCCCTTACTACTATACAAGAATCCCGTTGCATCCTATTTCTGTTTTTCCATTACAGCTCGCTACATTGCAAAGCTCATTTTCCCCACGAACTGACCCAATTCATGAAAGCGGTTTTGTAGGGATAATGTCTTCTGTCCCTACGCACTGCCGAGAAAGAGTGCGGTTTCACCCCAAAAAAACTCAGTGAACAACGTGAGGTCCAAATCATGATCTGACCCTAACGGCATGACGTTAAACAAATAAATAAGACCCAGCTTTATCAAGTTCATTTAATGACTTAAACGAGATTTTCTGTGCACTTAACCACAATTATGGAAATAAGCGTTTCACCAACTACATTAATCCCGATTTACAAGAAAATCGCGACTTACACTTAAATGCTCATAGTTCCTTCGTTTACCTGCGCTAATCGCGATTTTCTTGTATTGCACGCAATATGGCGTCCATTTTGTTTCTTTGCTCGTGACTCGATTTATAAGGTTATGTTCAGAGACACGAGGGAGGCCCGCTGCTACCTCTGGTGCCTGCTAATGGCACTATGAGAAACAAGATGAATTTTTCCCCGTCATTCGTCTTCAAGTTATCCACAATCTAGATATTTCTTCACGAACATCGATTAAAATAATCAAAGATTAGTTTTGCTTGGTGAAACCATTCAATGTAATCATTAAATTTACCTAATCACATTTGAGAAAATCAAGATTGTCCTCCATTTGGGGAAAATTGGCCTAAATAAACATATAAAGCATGTGCAAATGTTTCTTAAATATTGTGAACGTTTTTTTTTTGCTATCGATTTTGTATTTACTGATATACGTATGTTATTCAAATTTATTTTGCAGAACTAAACTGTAATATTATTCTTTTCTGGACATTTAAATAAGAATCTGAGAAAACTTTGTATGAAAACACGTTTACGGACATTTGTTCAAGAAAAACTTTCTCAAAAGTTTGATTAGTCATCACCTAATTCTGGGCTAATATTGTTAGTTAGAGCAATTTTTTGATCAATAAATTTAAAAAAACGACTCTTCATATATTATACTGTGCCAATATATTCACTCCCATTTGGGGGAATTTACCCGTAACCAGACCCCTCCTCTTGGGTAAACCCACGCAGTTCACGCAGAGTAGAGCCCCTCTGCACCACGATCCTATCTCACAATTGACTCTCGCAATAGAGACGATACTTATTCTACAGAAGGATGAGTAGTACGTTGGTTCCCAGGGTGGTACCTTAGTAAGTATCAATCACTAAAATATTCAAAATCAGCATAAGTAAACAGAGTAACATGTACTCATTCTCAATTCAACTCACAAAACATACCTCATCGGTCATTTAAATGACGTAATTGGAATTATAATTGATGGTGCAATAAATTGTATTATGGAAGAAAAACTTATATAAAACAAAAACACAACTGTTATATTACGAAACTGGAGGAAGTTTTTCTTATATTTGTAGTAAATTTTCCATAGTAGGTTTTCCATCACTTTTATCTCTATGTCACTGAACATTACAAAAATATATTTCACATTTTTTGAGATACCATGCCTTTGAGTATTAGTAGGTTTCCGTTGCGCCCTGTCGCCATGTTTTACTTGCTCTTGTGTATTGTAAACCAGACAAGCGAGTTCCTGACGATTGTTTTTATATACTATTACTTAATGGACAGAAATCAAATGTTTTTTACTCATTAAAATTCATAATGATGCGTTAAAAAACCATTACAATAAAAATAAAGAATAAAGAAAAGTTACTTCTCAGTAATTTGACGAAATTTGTGCTCTAGTCACGTCTTAAAAAATCAACTTTAGCGAAATCACATGGCAGCCTCCAATTTTGAATCATGACCCAAATTAAGAATTCCATCAAAAATTCAGAATTAGAATTATATTTTAGGTGTCTTTATAAAATTTTGATAAGCTTGTTACAGACTCCTGAAATTTATTATTATTATTATTATAAATTTATTGTCAAAAAACAGTACAAACTGCGTATGACCATGTGGAGGACAATAAACTAATTTACTCTCCGGAAGCAAGCAAGGGACCATCCCATCAATTGCGATCAGCAAAAATTCCTAGATAAGATGAAAATTTAGCTACGAGTTATAATTCTAATAGAATGTCAATATGTTTATATATAAATTTATTGTCAATATATAAATTTTAGAAATCGAGAATTTATATTGAAGTATTTTTTTTAAGACGAATCAAAATGGGAGAAAGGCCCGTTCAAATTTAAGAAAAAAAACTGATTTCTTATAAACCACCCTACTCAGAAGCACCGTAAAAATTAATGTATTAGACGTCACAGTAGTGTCACTTCTTTCCGTTTCACGCGCTTACAAAGTGTTTCATAAACAGATCATCGACAAAAAACTTTTCCAGTTACAAACCCCACAAAATTATTTGTTGATATCTCCATTAGTGACGAACACGCGCATTACCTGAAGACTTATTCAAGAAAAATAAACCTTGATTTTTAAAAAACACGACTGAACAAACAAACTATTTTAAGAATTTGCAAAAAAGGTTGATTAAAAAAAACATAAAATATTTGCTTACGTATACGTCATTGTATTTTGCATTGTGCCGTATCTTCGTCAGTTTCAATATACTTTTGACATTGAAAACTATCTTCACCGATCATTTGTCCAAGAAATCGATTGCTGATGAGAGTGATCAGGAGAATTTTAAATTTTAGAAGTCAAACCATGTTCTTATAAAATAACTGTACTTCCTGAAGAAATTATGACAGTTACTTTGGTCACAGAAAATTCTAAAGTAAAAATTGTCGAAAAGGAATGAATGTGCTCTCTCCATCACAGTAGCGTGACATTCTTTACAGTTAATCCCTCAACGAGAGGAAAAGTCACACAAATAATTTGAAATCGGTAAAATAAATCATGTTATGTTGAAGGACCGCAATTTAAGACATTTATACATGCTTGAAATTGGTAATACGAAATCTCAGGAGATAGTAGAGCGCCGAGTTACTAGCTGGGTGGCCAGGGTTCGATCTCGAGGTATTTTTTTATCGCCCCCTTCACATCCAGACTGACACCCACTCAGTCTGCTGTAAAATAAGTGCCAGGTCTATCCTGGTGTCTAAACGGCCGGAGCGAGATGGCCACATCTCGTCTTCCCAGTGCCGATGCCTACTAATTGAGGGGTTTTACCCTCCGTGTACACCATGTGCACCTTAAGAGGTTTGTTGTGGGACACACAGACTTTGGATAACTCTCGTATTTTTTTATACCAAGGCGTTAAAAAAGTAGAAATAAGATTTTTCATTTTTTATTCAATATTTTTGGATAGAAGTCGCGTCATAATGAGTGACAATAAGTGTCTCGAGACAAGACACGGCTTCTCGAGACGTAAAAGCACGAATAAGCGAAGTTTGAAGAACGATAGGAAGACGGAAATAGGGAGGAAGTGAAGTGAGGGGGTCAAAGGGGGGAAACTTAATAGACAGACAGACTTATGGAATACTCCGAGTCCGTAGGAAGCGACGACTCCATTTGGATAACGAAGGAAGACGGCGGGCGATGCAGCGCTGGCAACAGAGGGTTGTGACGAAGTGAAGGGGTTGAAGAGATGAAGGACGGGGTGAGGGCAGAGAAGAGGGGGAGGTTCAAATGGCGGCGGAAACAGCCACACAGCTGCCACTCTGAGGTCGAAGTTAAACTGCGTGAGATGAACAAGGTCCCTGGGGCTCCTAATTCAATACACGCGTCTCCTCCTACTCGCCTTCGCAGACATCAATCTCCAACCCACCGCCGCCACCACCACCACCACCGAAACCACCACCGCCACGTAATGGTTGGTCGCCATCTCACCAAGCCATTCCGTTTGCGCGGCTTCGCAATATCGTCTTCGTGTTGATGAACCACATGCAAAGTGGGTCGAGGCGTTTCTTGGCCCCGTCTTCATTGCCAGACTTGAAGAAAATTATCAGTGACATGTAATTATTTTGCCATTATTTACTTTATTATCGTCTACAATCATAATTTTTGTAGATATTTACTATCAGTGTCACAAAGTTTCAGCATCCATCGTATTGCTGCCATCATTATTAGGTGAACGTATCCTTTCAACGTATAAAGAAATTTCTTTGATTTATCTTGGTAACAAGTTGAAAAAGCATTAACCACATATAGAAATAAAACAGACATATAGTAATAATTTGAAAACACACACCATCAAGGCAGAAACGTCATTGTAAACAACATGGGAAAAGGAAATAAAGGGAATACAACTCGGGATTAAGAAAGAACAGAGGATCAATGTGAAATGTTTAGCTTTCGCAGATGATCTAGCTATTCTCACAAATAATAGAGAAGAAACCAAAATTGCCCTGGAAAAGTTACATGAAATTGCACAGAAAACTGGCCTTCATATCTCTTATCAGAAAACTCATTTTATAGAAAGAAGACCTGCAGATAATCTCCCTATTATAACTCGATACGGGAAAGTGACACGAGTCACCCACTTGAAATATCAAGGAGAGATCATCCAGCCATCAGGACTGAACACAATAGCCAATCAAGAAAGAATCATAAAATTACAAAAAATCATATAAGCTCACAAGGAGGCACTATAATAAGAAATCTATTTCGGTCAATGCATAATTAAGACATTACAACACAGTAGTTCGACCGGAAGCATTGTATGCTGCAGAAACGACGGTGATTCATGTCCAAACAAAAATAAGAGAAATTGAAAAACAGGAAAGGAAAATTCTCAGGAAAATATTTGGTCCAGTTTTTCGTGAAGGAATTTGGATAAAAAGGTCATCTAGAGAGATCTACAAACACACAGAAACAATAACAGATGCCGTTAGAAAAAGAAGAATGAAATTTTTACGGACATATCCGCAGGATGGAAAAGACTAGGCTCAGAAAGCAAATCTTCGAGATAACGAATGCTAATAAAAACAAGACAAAATGGATCAGCGAAACAGAAGAAGACATTAAAGTAGAGAATTACAGATGATAACATAAATAATCGAGAGCAGTTCTGGAACATCATAAAAAAACACACACTTAAACAAGACCACACAAAAAAGAGAACAGGAAATACATGGTCTGAAGAGCGCAAGAGAAGACACAGCGAACTTATGAAGAGAATTTGGGAAGAAGAAAACATCATGACTACTCAAGTTCAAACG
>NNCF01125969.1:1307165-1359195 GCA_002313205.1 Laupala kohalensis | reverse complement strand
AATCAAGTCGAGAGAAAAATCAATCTTCGGAGACGTGTATTTGTTTACAATGTCTGAAACGTTAGACATAGGTAACAAAACATCAAACTATTAATGACTATAACGTTCGCCTCAAGGAGTTCTACAAAAAGTCCGGGACACCATATGTTTATCTACAAAGGTTAACCTAAATGATCGAAAAAGAGTTACTGAAAATAAACGCGTAAAAATACTTCAACTAAAGAGAGTAATTTTTGTAGGGAAAATATATATAATCCAATTGAATACATTATGTTTTTTTGTGCTTTTAAGAAAACTGAAAACTATCTTTTAATCGTACAATTTGGACGAATAGTTTAGGTTTTACTAAGCAGCTGCCGTCGTTGCTACCACCGGCGTGTGTATCTACCGGACGACCAGGTAAGCATTCGACCGGAGCGCTACACAGCGTGAGATGTTTCAAGTGAAGCAAATATTGTTGACTTACCATTTTCGACTATTCTAAAACATAAAGTGAAAGTACAATATAACAAAAACACCCGAGCAAAGTGGGTATAGCGATTTGGTTAGATATCGCAACATAGGGCAAGTGAACAATCTATGGACTAGATGATCTGTGTGCCAATTAAGTGACTTCTCTCGATTGTTGAGCTTCTAAGAACTATTTCTTCGAACCTCATAGGTTCATTCTAAAAACCACGAATTTAAGTTTAAATAATGAATAATGGTCGGACATAGTATTAATTAATTAATCAACGAGTTTTTTAATCATACTGGAATCCACGGAACTGCATTCAATGTTTCCCTGCCAGAACAATTTAAAATAACTTAACATTACGTATCTGATGCATCGAGTAAGATGGACGATCGATACACAGTCAACCTGTGACGACACGCTGTCAATCGATCGAGTAAGCACTGCGCTGCTACGAAGCAAGCCTCCGACGAGTGGACGCTCACTCATTTTCCGTAACTCGCTCGAGCAGTCAGCATCTCATCATCTCATCGGTCACTTCTCATCTGGCGCCTACGCCGACATCTCCGAATCGTCCTCGACGAGACACCATGTCTCATTTTCCTGTTAACTAATATTGAACTAATGTTACGGTCAAGTATTCTCTCGCGATCACCTGAAGCCCATATGAAGTTTTCGACCGTAATCCATTCGTACAACGTGGAACCAGCGCTTCAACTTCAACGAAACATCACCTGAACATCACTCCAGCCGTTCGATCCACATCACGGCTGAACCACGTGGTATACGGAGACTCACCTCATCATACCTGCGCTCCACCTCATCGCAGCGCCTCATCTAAATTTTCAGTTGAGTATTCTTTCATTGATTTCATTATTTTCATCTTTTATTTGCTACTTTCACTTTCATGTCATTAAATTATTTTGTTGGTATTTTCATTGTTCAACTCCCATATCATCCACCTTCATCATATTTGGTACTTCGAACCCTCTTACCGCAAACGTATGTGTACCATAATTTTTCTCTCTTAAATTCTGTACAGTTACATATAATGTAAATTGCTAGTTACATATAATGCCTGGTGACTGGCGATCATTTCCAAGATGCTAATCGAAGAACACATTTGCATGTTAATTATGTCCCTTTGCGAGTGCAGAGGGGATGAGATTCTCACACAATGACCAAAGTGACGGGGTTGACAGAGCCACCAGGCGGAAGTGCTTTGTAATGGATGCTTCCCAAGACACAGCCGCCACTACAACTATTTGTGAGTTTCCTTTTGTACTGCTAAGGTGACAAAGAGGAATGCCTCATAATAACAAAGCATCACAAACTTATTTTGCTCTCCCAAGATAATCATGTTTCAAAGGATTTCTGTTCAAGAGGTTAGTGATTGTTATCGAAAGTTAAAATTTATTTTTGTTCCCATCGTGTAACTATCGAATACATTTGACACGGCAAGAGTTACTACAAAGAAACACAGAAAGCGTTTGAAATTGTTTTCACCATTTGAAGGTCACACACACATCGAACTGTTACATTTACGGTGGGATGGGGTATACTGTCACCCCAAAACAAGCTCTATTTTCGCGGAAAGGGGGTAGATAATTCGCGATAAGTTGTAATATTATATTGTAAACGGTGTATTTTGCATTTTATGTTATTATTACGTATCACACATTTTGTAGTATATTATCTAATATTTGTTCGGCCCACAGTCGTCATCCTAACTGAGTTTTTTTCTGGGTTTTCCTCAATTGCTTAAGGTTAATACCGGGATGATCCCAAGTTTGATACCCCAGAGTAGAGTAATTTTCTAGCCCTCCGTCTTTGTGGCATAATTTATGTATATATTTACGAATATATTAATGTATGTATTGTTATTTATGTTTTATTATCATGTATTATTTTTTTGAAGTGGGTAAGGCAGGTCTGATGGCTTGAGTCCAACCACGAAATAAAAGTTTATTATTATTATTATACTTAAATCTATGTAGATATTACTGAGATACATAATTCATCATTTCGCACCGTTTTATATTAAATTTATAACTAATAAATGAGACTGAGTTAACTATCCTGATAGAGATATTTCGTGGTAGAAGTTTAAACAATCAAATTTATTAATAAAAAACGTATTACATTCACTAGTTTTTGTGATAATTTTAATTTAATTAGTAAGTGAAAATATAAAAAGATAAAAATCAATAACATTTTATTCCGAATCATTAACATGACCCCTAAACGTGACACACATTTGCAGTTCAGAAACCCCAGGTTGAACAGAAGTGGATTATCAGTGCCAATTCCATCAAAAACAAAGACAATTATCCACATTCACTGTGCTTCGCGATGTGTTGCAACAAGTATTTGAAATTACTTTATTTTAAAATATTTTCTTCAAATATAACTTTTAAAAATAAGTAAATCTGAAATGAAAGAAAAAGTTTTTAAACTTGGATTTTACGAAATTAAACGAATTGTACCGTTTTAGAAAATGGAGTCAAAATTCAGGGACGCGTTCCCGTACGACATCCATTCCCTCATTGTTTTTACGTTGATTCCGGTGAAAACTAACTAAATATCTACGACACCGGCATGTGCCTCATAACATATGTCAGTCAAAAAATGAGTGTCCCAGATAGTATTATAGAATCTTAATAATCCTACAGAGGTTTCAAGTGTTTTGTTAATTATCATTATTATCGTATTCGTTTAGTTCGGTAATCATTATTTTTATACAGCTTTTCAAACAATCATTTTGTTAATTGTTTTACAAATGTGATTATCATTATAAATTGTAAATGAAGAGTTTTCTTATATAAATGGAAGTTAATCTTTTTTTCTTTGGAAATAATCAGTTGAAATGATAATTTCATATAAAATCCTTACCTATGTTTTTCAATATCTATGAGCCAATTGCAATGGAATCATTAAGATATGGAAAGAAATAAAATCGTATGATATATCAATTTATTAAATTTAATTAAAATTTACTTTTAACATTACGGTTATATTTTCGTTTGTTACGATACAAGTTAAAAATAAATATAACAGACACCTCCACATTCAAATGATTAACAATTAAACTATGTTACAAAATTGTCTTTTACGAAAAAAAGGTTGTGTAAGTGTATGTATGTAATTTTTTAATGAACTAACATCGTAACATGTTGGTCTTATCTTGCAGGTATTGCTAGAAAATGGTTTGTAATTGAGCTGTTAGCCATTAAATGGAGAAACTAGCGGTCGTAAAGTCTAAATGAGTCTTTAGCAGAGACTGAAAGAGACACCCCAGAGACATTAAGTCTTTCGTATGCCCTAACTGATTTCTAAGGAGTCTCTTGTGTGTATTAGTTAGAAAGTCATGAAGTGACAATGAGGAAGGAATAATTACTCTGTACAGATGTTATAATTGGGCATCGTTCAACAATGAAAGTTCATTTTTCCTGTTACGTGAGTTAAATAAATAAATAAATAAATAAATAAATAAATAGGGTCAGAGCAGTGGTTTACAAACTAAGGGAAGCGCGGGATGCTACCAAGAGGGGCAAATTGCGGAAGAGTAAAATTTTCTTAAATTAACAATAAATAAATAAATAAATTTTGTCTTCTCTTTTAACGACACTAACGTCTGAATTTATACCAAGTAATTTTGAGGTGTTTAGAACCCGCGCATTACTATGAAAAGAAACATTACAATACACTTAAAGTTAATTGATTATATCAAGTAAACCGTGTAAAGGCATATTGGAACAAATAAATACTCACATTCATGTAAAAATATTCTTATTTTAGTGTACTTTAAAGCGATTTATATTCAATATAAGACAATATTTTACATTGAACACAGAAGGCATTTACAGAGAAGGTACATTTTACATTGAACAAAATTGCTAGGGGACGTGTCTTGCGTGCATTGCCTCGACGGAGAGCTCATGCTGAAAAGGTTGTTGGGTTAAACAATTTGATTATATTGTTTCCTGTTCTTCAATACCCTCACTATAAATACTAAAGAAGTATTTGAGTTGTTTGAAGAATATATAGAACGGAAAGAAAATAAGAGATAATAGATGGTTCATAACCTTCTCGAGGTGGCGACAATAACTCTCTAGGATTGGCGGCGTACATGTGCATAGAAATAAGAAAATGAGACCATAAGAAACAGAAATGAAAAAGAAAGAGTACAGATATAAAATGAACAGAAATTGTAGATAAAGAGATTTTAAACCTTGAGAATGTCCTGATGGTTTACGTACAGGGTAAAACTAGCAAATGAAATGCAAAAATTTCCTCAAGAGTAGGATAGATGGGCGTTCGTTTAGTGACATTTGGATGCTTCTTTACGAACTTATAAACATTCGATTTCAATTTGTACTTGAAAAGAGATTAAAGAAGAAGTAGATACCATTTCCAAAACCTTAATCTTGATTAATGTAAGTCTCAAGGTTATTTCGAGAGCATATCGTTTTTTCACTTCCGTCAAAGGCTCTTCATGAAAAAGCCATGAAACAGAAATTTACGCGCATTATTTTAATAGAGAAGTTATTTGTTAAAATTTGCTTCTCTCCAACAAATGACCCAAATAGTTTTGTGTTATGCATAACATATGCTTTTATGAAGAAACTGGTCATAAGTTATGAAAATCTGTTGTATGTCCTTTCCTATAATCATTGTGTTTGGATATTTGATGAAATTAGGAGGGCTTTTTAGTGGGTATGGTGGAGGTATTCGGCGAGTTCCACACAGGGGGAAGAGTCACGTCGGTTCTTTCCTATGGTGCAAAACTGCATTTCTTCCCCACCTGCAAGGGTTCTAATGACCTTCACCGTGGTGAGCTCTAAATCCCTAATAAAAAATAAAAGTTCTGAAATAATATATAGTTAATGCAAAGGATCTTGTTACCATCAGTGCTCCTATTAAAGGCAATTTCTGTTGGTGCAAGAGAAACAGATAATATATCTGAACAGCCGTTAACAAGTTGTCGGGTTTAATATTTTCATTGCGTGGGTCCCTCACCTAAATAATTAAATATCCAATGTACTTCCCAACACATGGGTAGCAAAACTGAACAATTCGCCTTGAATCTATACTGAGAATTAATTCTCAATTTTTTTACCCAACATTACATAGGGTTTTAGGAATGTATATCTTGTGATTTCGGAGTCAGCGTGGCTCAGCGATTTGAGCACTGAGTTGCTGGCTGGATGGTCGGGGATCGATCCCCGGTGAGGTGGGGATTTTCATCACACCTCAACATCCATACTGACCTATATCAACCTGCTATAAAATGAGTACACATCTGACCAAATCTCCTTCTTCTAGTGCCGGGGTCGCGCGAGCTCTACCCACAAAGGCCAAAGCCCACAAAAGGCTGTCGTGCCAGATAAGAAGAAGAATATCTTGTGATTTCACGCAAATGTTTCGGCAATTACACACAGCAACCAAAGAACGGTCTTTGAAAACATACAAGAAATTACTACTAACGTACAAAACTCTCCCCAATATCGTTCAATGTTTTAGCTTTGTGTTACACGCGCGTATGTCAAATTATACAATTGCGAATTGATAGAGATTACTAATAAATACATGAAAGTATTTGTGAACTGTGAACAAGAACGTTTTAATTAACTGAGCGTAATATTATGACAACACGCAACAGTGACATCTCTCGACTTGTAAAGGAAACACCATAGTGACCAAAGAAGCATCTAGCGGCGTATGGAGACAACGCAACTTCATTTCTCGAACAAACTAAAAGAAATGTTAATACGTTTCAGCAAAAAGGAAAGTGAAATAAAACTAGTGAAGCAATTAAGTGAAAATAATATGATCGGATGTGTAAATGAAAGTTTAGAAATGTCCTGGAGTTTTCAAGCAAATAATTGGGTATTCGCAGAGAAAAACCATTTTTAAGATTCAGAAACGAGTTACTTGCTGTATATTTACCCGGTCGTCGCGTTGGCATGGAGTGGAAATTTGCGGCGAGTCCTAATCAGGTCTCTTTAAGATTAAAATGTAATATGTTGTAATAAATTGAAGAAAATTTTTTTCGTAATCAAACTTTATATTTTTGCAATTGATTACGTATGAAAGGAGAAAAAGCTATATTTAAAAAAGTTATCTTATAAAAATAAGATGTAACGATATTAATTTTTAATGGGACAGTGGAACAAATGTCTCTCCGATACAATGCTACTCCACAACACGACCCTGAATAGCGGGTTGCGTGCTGTGTGGCGAGTCTTCGGGAAAATATTTCACGAAAAGAATTGGAGCGTAAATATTTGTAATTTAATAATATTGGTATGAAAATTATTGGCCAAATTTCTCCATATAATATTTTAAAAGAAAAATCAAATTGAATACCCCTATTAGAGGGAATTTTCCCTCTACACTTCTTGATCATGCAACTTGCAGAAGGATTTGTTTTATAATATTTAGAATTTATAATAATCTTGTTATAATAAAAATACAAGTAAGAATTCAAAAAATTGAATACTCTATTAGTTTCCTTTTTCATATCTTTTTCTCTGAATTCTACGCAATTGAAACATTTTAATTATATACAGAACAAACCTATAATAACGAAACTGTCGAAGAAATTCATGTTTTGTCTCTATAATACCATCCCTGAGTAAAATTATAGAACAGTTTCTAGAAATAAATTACTTCAATTAATAGAAAAGGAACCCTTTACTGTACGTTATTTTATAGTACACTATATAACTAACAGAACATGCATATTATTTTTTGAACACAGTTATTGTTTTAGAAAAAACTGTTGAAGTCTCTCGAGAGAGTGGGGAGGTTTAAGTTCTTTTTTTTAGAAAATAGATTTTTGAGATTTACTTCTTATCAAGAAAAGAGAAGATATGTAGATAAAGCACTGATGAAGAAATGTATCACAAAAAGTCAGGACAAAACCAATATATTTGAATGAAACGTAGTAATATGATATTGAAAATTTAATTCACAAAAATATACAAGGTTAAATTATTAACTGGCATGATTTTGGAGAATTTTTAGATTCTCATGACTTTAGGAAACTACATATTTAGTAACAAGTTAAAGGAATATTTTTTCATTGCATCCGCAGAATCTAGGGTAATCCTAAAATAATACAACGCAATACTGATGAAAATACACATATCATGACGTATATTATCAGTCAGTCAGATACTAAATTCTGGATTAAATATGTAAAACGGTATTGACTCATACTCTCAAAATATGAAGTTAACGGTCACATCCTCTAAATTTTGACTTCCAGCTCGATTTTTAAAACAGCGCTTTCCTCGGTTTGATTTGTATATTTTTATACGCCATCGTTTTTTATTCTTTATTTTTCGTTTTTTGTTATCTGCTTTGTGACACGATATTTCTTATGTCGGCTTAGTTCGAGATAAATTTATCTACAGTACGCTTATTTTAACGTGGAAAATTCATGCTATTTTCGTTATTTATGTAGTTGCTACGTGCAGTAGCATTCCCCTATTTTTTGTCCCGTTTTACGGCGCCTTTTTTGCGCATCGATCCAGTGAAGAGGAATATTTTCGGAGTGTTACTCAGGTGTACCTCGAGAATGGAACGCTGCGTGGATATCTAGTAGGAATGCCGTGACGAGATTACCACATACCAGAGAACACTAATGAAAATACGCGCAAACTCAAATGCTATTCATAAAACATTTTACGCATTTCTAAAGAAATTCCACAGTGATATTTTCAAGGGCAATGGAATATAGTATTTTTCTCCCTCTGAAATAAATTTCGTCAATACACTGAAATATATGCTTTAAAATATAATAATGGAACTACAAATAAAGTGGGTGACTATAAATATAACTGTTGCAAACACAATAAACCATGGTTACATAATACAAACCAATAGAAGGTTATTAGAGTGGAATAGCTTCATATAAAACTGTTCAATAATACCATTGGCAAAATATAATTTGCTACACTATTAAATGAACAATTCGTAATATATTATTATGTATGTTCTGTGTAAGTCACTAAAATCATGAATTGCATTAAATTGCAAATAAATCATTTCCAGACATTTGATATATAATTAAATGATGTTATTCCCAGCGTTTCAAAATGTATTTAAGTGTCCATATAACATAAAGAATGACGACGTACATTATTGATGGACACTAAAATAAGAATTAAGCCATGAAGGAAGTAAAAATATAATAAGTAAGACGTGTTGCTCTTGAATAAATTATTTTCATATTATTATTCACCTCTACAACATTAAAAGAATAAAACAATAATTCGCACCTTATAGTAAATAAACCAATTATTTTAAAACTACACACGGCAATTAAACCGAAGTCACTCTTCCACTGAAATGATTGTTTCGGTGAAATGTTATTTATTTAGAGAAATGGTTCCACATTATCAACGTTTTTTTAATATAAGAAGATAATATTTTAAGGTTACCTACTGACACAAGGATCATTATTCAATTCAGAAAAATATCCTCAAATTATTATCATTGTTACAAAATTTCAAATTATAATTCCTATAAGTTTATGAGTTAGAACAGAACATTATCGGTTCACAGGCACACTAGAATGTATGTACTTATCACTGCATTTTTGTGAATATTTCAATACGAAGAATAATGAATATAATTTCTTTTAGTTGTATATACCAAAGCGTAACAATTTAGAAACTTAAAAAAATCATGAATAAGCAAAATTTGGGGAAAAGAAAAAAAAAAGGAAATAATGTAGAAATTTGTACATAACACGTTTCATTCTTGAATGCTCGTACAAACTTTTATAATGAAAAAACAACTCGAAGTGAAGTCTGTTTCCGATGATTCGTGGATGTGAAAACAATAACGAGATAGAGAGAAAGAGCACTTTCGTATTGTTCCCTCTCTACGCTCCACAACCGTCGGGTCATGCCCTGTCGGGAATCGATGCCCCGACCCCAATGCGCAGCCTCCGCTCTATTNGGGGGGGGGGGGTGGCGAAGGGTGGGCAGGTCGATACACTGTGCTAAGGAGGTGGTGCTACTACAGCTGCGACTATTAGGCGACGAAGTGAGAGACAGATGTCACTCATTACAAGACGGGATCTTCTGCGTCCGCTGGAAGACAGTGTTCCTCTCACCCTTTTGCCACCACGACAAGACACTGGGGTCGACCGATGCACGCAACACCCTCTATTTACTATGGGAATTAGCTCCTCCATTAATTAATTGACTCAACAATATATCTTTAAGCATATTACGGAGGATGGATCCATTTATTATTTTATACCTTTTGGGCAAAAGGAGATTCAGGTCATGATGTGTGTTTTTCCACACAACCGTTGGACTTGGGTAAGGAAATTGGGAAGGAGAGATGTTGGGTTACCGGGGAACTTATGGTACCGAACCGACATTTGTTGAGGGAAACCCCAGCTGAAAACCTCACCTAGTTCGTCCGAGTAGGGTTTGAACCCATGCTCTACCGCTCAGCGAGGATCGTGGAAGCGAAGACGCCACCACTAGACCACCGCTGTCGTTAGAGCGACTAGGCTTAAGTACCCCCATAATATGTGTTAAATGATATTCTGAACTGTTCTGTATCCAGTAGCAATGAATTTTCATACCCTAACAGCGCAAAATTTTGAATTAGTTGACTTTAAAATTACTATGCGTTTATATGGAGAAACTTTGCATACTTATGCTTTTTTATATATTCCGGCAAAGGTATCGGTTTAACATAGCAAAAATACCTACTAAAACATAGCAAATGGAAATAGGAACGATGCAATGACGTTAACATTTTTATATCTTACAGAGCATTTACAAGAATAATTAACCAAAAATATTGTTATAACGGAAGTGGCAGCCGCGTCACGTGATTGAAGACAATGCAATCCTTGTTAAAGAAGGCTTTTTTTTTTGTGGGGCTTTAGGGCTCGTCAACAGCGAGGTCATTAGAGCCCTTAAAACTTGTACAGGTAGGGAAAATGCAGTTACGCACTAGGGAGAGCCAACATGACTCTCCCCGCGAGTGGGACTCGCCGAAAGACTCAGCCATACCCACTAAAAACCCTCCTGCATTACAACTCAAAACACAAATTCCAACATATCTAAAAACACTTTACTAAAAACATTTTTAAAAAAAGAAGAGGAAAGAGGAAAATGAAAGATACCCTAGCCCTAATAGCGTCGGGATCGAAAAGAAGAAGAGGTGACCAAGAGAGGTCAGGAAAGAGAAAGGAAGGAGCTTGGCACAAGTAAGTGGAAATAATGCCAGACTCAGCTCGGGGGTCAAAGAAGGAGTCAGACGAAAGTCTTAATTAATTATCGAGTTTTAAAATAAGAAAATAATTGTCCTCATTCAATATAAAAAAATGTTATTAATTAATAAGAAGAATGTCGATGAATATCTCGAAGTTTCGACGAATAGTAGGCAACTTGACAGCAGTCAACGCGGATATAATACCTTAAAACACAATATTTGAAAATTCGAAAAATGTTTTTTTATTCAAACAAAGAATGTATAAAGTAATGGATTTTCAAACCATGGAAATACTCTTGACTGTTTCTGTGTGTTGATATAGACCAACTTATAGAAAGTCAAGAACACATCAAACAGATATTATATTGATAAACCAAAATTATATTTACAATTATTCTACTCTTAATACTTTTTAGTCATTTTAAACCCATTTTTAATTGGAGGATTAATTAACATTGTACGTATCACTGTTTTAAAACGTCAAGGCCTCGAATTCTGGAAATCTACACCGTCAGATGGTGATCCCGCTAACGTATGTGGCCGATAATTCAGTTTTAACGACTTTTTCAAGTACGAACTATTAGTTTTTTCGTTTTACTGATTAAGTTATAGACTATATCCGAATATAATTTATAACTTACTTATAATTTCACAGCTAATCCACACAATTCTCACAGTGTTGAGACTACTATGCTTTTCTCTACAGATCCTGTTATAAGAACTGCGACAGAAGTGCACATTATTTTAATTTTTTCGTATTTAATAAGTCTCAAACGAACAAGTAAAAATTACTGAAGAAAATAACACGTGAACTTTTGTTGGTATAGAGAGCGCCATTCTCACTATCCGCATGTGAGATGGATATTCCTCAGAACATATAAAAAGACATTATGCGGCCGATGGGTTTAATATAAAAATGACACAAATAGAACCACTAAACAAATTATTCCATGATGTTCGTCATTTATAAAACGATTTTCGAATGACAGGATGAAGTAGTTCGTAGTCCATGACGCATAGAAGAGTACGAAACCAACCAATGGAGCCAGAGCACATGTGCGAAGGTGGTCGTTGGCCGCAGGATTTACTGTTCAAACAAGCGATTCTAGATCGACTTGACAGGCAATTGATTGGGTGAAGAGATTCGATAGCCTTTCAATGATGATAAGCAGCGACCGTGTACGTTGGGCATGATTGAAGGCTGTGTATTGGCACGGAGCGGTTCTCTGTCCTTCTCAACTCCATTTTCTTGCAGAGAAATAAATACTTATTCAAACTCTCTAGAGTTTTGTTCTGAGAATTCGTATATCTAACTAACAATAATTTATATTCCATTTTTTCTAATGTATCGACATTAATATTTTGAAGTATGACAGTCTGTATAGTATTATTAGTAACTTCCAATTTCTTAGTGATATGACTATCAATTTTAAATAATTAAGTTCATTTAACATTTTTATTTTTTTAAAACGAGTTTTACTTTATTTCCTGTTCCCCATGCATTTTGATCAATTAGTGACAATTTCTTCTTTGCATACGGTCCTAACAATTTTAGGTTGCAGAACAACGTACAGGGTATTGTTAACCTCCCGCGGAATACATATACAAATGCAGGCGTATGTGAGTGATTTTAGACTATGTATATTATTCCCGTAAATAAATAAAATAAATATAAATAAAATTTTAAAAAACTGTATACCAACAGTATACACAGTATTGCTTACATGATTATTTTTTGTACTTAAATTAATTCTTAATTACAATTGATAAGAAACAATATCACTGTATAATATAAACAGATAAAACAAAATGCTTGTATTTAGGGAATACTAATTTGAGAACAGACGTTTTATAAACATGCAAATAATAGGTGAAGAGCATTAAAGAATACGGTTAATTGGTTTGTAATGAAACTAAAAATAGCCGCTAGCAGCTCACCTTTATTCGAGAGGAAGTTATTTATTTTTAGTTTTAGTTTTGTGCATATATATTATAAGAGTTATTCTTTGTTAATTTATGAGATAAGTATTTAAGTAATTTTTAAACTGCTCAACTAAAATTATAAATGCAAGTCACAGCTCTAAAATACTATCTTTGTTACTTATCGCCATTACTCACATCTTGCGATCAATATAAAGCAGGCATGGCAAGACCTATAGAAAACATACTATTATTTGTGAACTCACATTACAACTCACGCACACCAATAGGATACACACCTCGTACGAACGCAAGTTGCTAGTGCCACCATACTGCGAATGGCGTACCTTTCCTCGAGGATCTCACTTACGAACACCGGTATCGTAAAAATAATTCCGACAAAATAGATTTTTAAATTAGTTTGCTGTATTATTCGCATACTTTAATATTTGCGTTTAAATACAGGTTAATACCCTTCATATTTCGTTAATATTTTAAGCTTACATAACTAATTTAGAATGAATATGTTCGAAATGGACAATGACGCTCACTCACTCCGTGAAATGACTGTTACATACTGTGAACCTTCATTGGCAATATTAGTCTACACGCTGCCGTTTTCATTCCGTGTCAATTATCTTCATTATGCAATAATAATTTTTTTTTTTAACTTCCATTAATGAAAGATTTCTAGTAGTGTGAGATAAGAACTTGCTAAAACTCGTATTATGAAACGCAAATCCTTACAGAAGTTGTCATAAATGATTTAGGGTTTAGGGCGTTATTGTCCCACTATCTCAGAGTATGATTATTTACTGACGGTTAATAAAGCCCAATGTCCAATTTATCAAAATTTTATTTTTTATATAAATAGCCAATGTGATATAATAAATTAACTTAACAGAACTAAAAAATTGTTAAAATTGTTATTAACAGATGTCATAAGTTGTGTTACGTGTCTTAAGAAGTTTGATATTTGTTTGAAATTATGGCATTAGATTTGTTACCTCTCTTTGGTACAATAAAGAAATGTGTGACATATATTTCCTAATATTTATAATACTTATTTGTTTATTATTATTATTATTATTATTGCGTTCAGCACCTTATTTACCAAATGAGAGGTAATAAACACAGTGCATTTAACAACCTCCAACGCAATTGAAAAAAAATTGTTACTGTAATGGAAATTGTAAATAATTATGATTTACAAGAAGTATTTTTCAATTATTAAAATTATGCTAAATCCTTCAACTGAATTGTGTATTTCATTAAAACAATATTTAGAGATAAAAATGGATTTAACGTTAGGTGGGCGTTAATTGCTTCCTCTACTTTTTAATATTGCGCCATTGTAAAAGCAGCAATATTCAGAAATATACATATTTCGATTGCCAACATTTATTTTTATATTGATTGTATTTTTCTTCGAATTACCACAAAAAGTATCATAGAGTACATGAATTTTTATATTTGTGACTACGTAGAATGTCCCGTGATATTTACTGAGTTTTAAGCAAGCTCTATCGAATTTCATCAAACTTTGTTCAGAGATTTCTTTTCGGAGTCATAAAGAGAAGAGCATTTTTACATGTATTCCTCGAGCAAGTGTTCTTCATTGCTATTTGTAATGACCCAAGGACTAAACCACGGAAAAAAGTGTAAAATTGTGTCAGAAATTTTGAAATATACTTTGTTGACGAAAAATATTCCTAAAATCGGACTACGTAGCACACACATGGCATTAAAAATTAAACGCAACTTTTGTTTAGAAAAAAAAGATTAATAACGTAGCTAATCAAAACTTTCTTTTCAAGAATTTATGCTCTCTTCTTTCTCATACGGTCAATTATTACAAGAAAAAATTTGATTCAAGGTGTACAGAAAAGGTATTTATTAGAAAATCAGATTTCTATGAGTGGATACCAAAAACAAGAGGAGAAAATACAAATCGTTTCAATGTCGCCGCACAGACGGGGAATTCTACCAGACTGGAGGTACCCACATTTCGGGTCAAAGATCCAGTCGGAGGGCACTCACACAAAGTGAGGCGGGAATTTCCAAAGACAACCGGACTTCCCAAAAAATATAATTATAGCTTTATATTTTGAGCTTTAAGTTAAAGGATCTTGCAATAATTTTGATCTTGAAAATAACTGCCCCCACTAAACCAAAGAAGCGATGTATTTTTAAATAACTTATAACAATTTCAAAAACTATTTTCTTGCATGATTGTGTTGTCTTAAGGCTCATATTAATTTAGATTTATGTGTACTCAACTTTGGCACGGTTGTGTACATTAGTTCTTTAGCCTCATCCTGACCCGGGTTTTGCTCCGGTTTTCCTTCGGGGAGAGGCGGATTTCATATACAGGTTCTCTAGTCTTTGTCTAGGGGCGTGTTTATTGTAACAATAAATCGTGAATTTAGTGTTTTTTCAATTCTTATCATTTATAAACACTATACTCAGAATAATCTACAGTTCGATAACAATTTGTACATGTAATTTTTTTGCGATAATTACAAACATATTGGCATTCTATTAGTATTATAATTCGCAACTAACTTTCCATCTTATCTAGAATTTTTGCTGAAATTTGTGAATCTGCCTCTGTCTTAGGGCCCTTGATCGGAATTGATTGGATGGTCCCTTGCTTGCTTCCGGAGAGTAAATTAGTTTATTGTCCTCCACGTGGTCATATGCAGTTTGTACCTTTTTTTGACAATAAATTTATTAAATTTTTTTTATTATTGTGGCGGGTTCAACTCACAACCAGAATCTAGCAACACGATCATTCGACAGCATTCATTTAAACTATTGCTGCTCCATACTTGATCTCGTCAAATCCCGTAATCCAAACCATGATCCATCACCTTGTTCTTTCACCGCACACTGAAAAATCTTGGTGTCGTAACCGAATCCCTAGAGCTTATGCCCTTTGCACCGAACCCTTTGTACTCGTTTACCCTTCCGTGGCCGATTCGCTTGCAGCGAGCCGCTCACCCGCGACTCTGCTGCACTCAATGAACGAAAATTTAATTAAACTTCACTGCAGCTTCCCCTTTTACTTCTCAGAGCAGCGCCGTCGCAAAGAAACAAAAGGCCTGCGCCAGGTGCTTTCTAATTAATATCGACCGTGAATGCGACGCGACCCGGACGTTTGTCGATGGTTTAAGGACACCGCAAACCTTTCTATTTGCATTCGAATCCTTTGTCACGTTGAGAAATGGAACAATGTATTTATTTTTTTAAATATAGGGCGAATGGACGAACGACTTTCTAAGCTATAATCGTGGAAGTGCTCGTTTTTCATTTGTTAATACACACCTATATTTTATATGACGTGGATTTATAGTGATTCAATTAAAAATAATTTATTTGCTTCCTTTTTAAAATTATTATTGTAGTATTTGTAAATGGGAAATGTAACGCGCTATTGAAGCCTGTCTACTTGGGGCGATAGGAGGTAGGAGTTGAGTGGTAGAACTATTGTTACTAAGAAGGGGCGGATAGCAGAACTTTCCTACAACTCGGCCCACATGGAGGTGTTAGTAATAATGTGAAGAATTAGGGATTTAAGGAGTAGTAGGAGGTGAATTTTTTTCTTCCAATTTGAATGTGTGTGTATGTGTATACTGCATACCTAAGAAGAACTTCTTTGACTAAGAGTAGTTGTGTCGTATTCTTCGTGTACTTCATTCAATTAGATGGGTAATTAGCTGTGGGACGTCTTTTGCGTGTGTGTGGCTTGTATCGAGTGGTGTTTTTTATGTGTGAGTCTTGTGTTGATGATGCACCTTTCTGTCACTCAGTAGGACGAATCCACCACCTTGGATCCGGACTTCGCCCCTTGCTGAGTGCCCGTCCCTATCCTCGAGGAGGAAGGTGGGCTCAACTGTCTATAGCTTTGGTTGCATTTCATATCCTTCTTCTTGTGGTGTGGGGTTTCTTCGTCCATTATTTCGTTCTAGTATCTTCTTTAGTTTTTGTTCCAAGTTGGGTGTGGTGTTGTCAAGTTTGGGGATTTTAGGTTTAGGGTTTTAGTATGTCTGTACGGTTAGGATTACTGCGGTATGTAGTAGGAGGTGGATAGAAGGGGGAGGATTTTCTTTCCAATTGTCACAGATACATAAACAGGATCATTGAAGTGACTTTTCTTGCCCCGCCGGGAAATGAACCCGGAGTATATTGGTGGTGAGCAACCATGCTAACCCCTGAGTCATAGGAAGGGCCGATTTGGTTTCTTGCCGTACTTCACTTTGCAAGGATGAAGCAACGCATGTAATTTCTCAATCGTAGCCATGGTTTTCGTGGGCAGAGTCACTAGACAGGTGTCGGTTAGAGATCTGTGTTCTAATAGATTGATTTTTGCGAACCCCATTGTCGATGGTTTGGTAACTGTCGATATATCGATGTCTAACGGGAAATGGAGCGGACTACCGGCATTACTCTCTCTCTCTCTCTTTCTTATCAGTTCTGCCAACTCGGAACAATCTCCGTGGTGGCGTTTGTAATGGCGACTGTCCTTGCGGTGGTAAAGAAATGACATGCGCTCCAGAGGGGGTCTAGAAAAGTCACGTATCCAGATTTCCGCCATTTTTCTTTAAAGTTCGAGAGAATGCATAAAAAACATATTGATTTCTAAATATATTTCAATTACTAACCGACAGTGGTGGTCCACTGTAGCGACATCACCTCCAACATATCGCTGAAAGTAAGAGTGTGTGTTCAAAATCTACTTGGATGAACTCAGCTAGGGTTTCCCCCTCCTGCTTCAGACAAATATCAGATTAAGTTCCCTACAATCGAACATCTCCCATTTACCTCGCCAAAGTCATGGTTAGATGGAAGAACAGGTCTCATTGCCTGAGATTCACCATGAGACATTAAATATATAAATAAATGAATTTGGATCAAAATATTTCCGCATGATCTTTCTAATCAATCTAAATTTAAGCGATTTTTTAAAATATAGTATATTTGAATAACATGTAAATTTGAAGAAAAAATATCAATGATCGACAACACTTTTCCTTGACTCACTCTGACAGGCTCCTGTCGCAGACGATGTCTTTACAAGGTTTCTAGAGTTATAGTGGCACGAGTATATAAATTAAATATTTAAATATTATAAATATATTCGTGAAGGGGTTATTGCGGACAATAACAATTTTTTTTTATATTTTGAATAAAATTGTAATTCTTTCAATTATTTGCGTTTTTCTTCGGTTTAAAAATAAACTATCGTCTGGGTAAAAATATATTATCCTTATAAACCTTTCATTATATAAATAAAAGTTTTAGTATAATGTGATTAGAAACCAAATTAAAATAGAGACCGAATATCATAACACCCGACATGTGTGATTTATGGTCTATACTAAAAAAAGACTGAGAGGCGTAATATATTGCTAAATAAATGACGCACAAATGGCATTAGGCAAATTAAATTATTTAATTTCAAATCATATGCGACAAGTCCTGTCTCTAACATATTTACTCTACCATTCTATCTGATACAACAAATGAAATTACAGTATGAGCTTAGGTCAACTAACAGTTGAAACACGAACGATCTTTAGGAGATAGTATTTCAATATAATACAACGATTGTAAACAATTTCTATTATCTCAGTTTCAAAGAGCTAGTAAATAGTATCCATTCACATTATTATTTAATAAATAGTTAATCCATGTATCGTGACACCCGTATCCCTGTCACCATAACATAATTGTAATTGTAGGTATAATTGACTCCGTAACTTGAATCTCCATTTGCAAAACCAGGATGTTGCGATCTCCTGCGTTTCGAAACTATTTATTGATTTAAAACAGAAAATGTAATCGAGCTGAATGTTGAGTGATAGTACAGAATACACCACTTAAAACAACGCCGAATCTTTGTAGATATTGTGAATGTGCCAAATTAAATATATTACACATTTAATACCTAATTAAATAAAAATAAGAAGGGAAACAATGTTCTTAACACATATTCTTTATGCTTTGGTTTGTTTGTATAAATACTAGTCGCAAAAATATATAAATATTATAAATATTTTTTAAAAACTATTTTCTTGCATGATTGTGTTGTCTTATGGCTCATATTACTTTAGATTTATGTGTACTCAACTTTGGCACGGTTGTGTACATTAGTTCTTTAGCTCCATCCTGACCCGGGTTTTGCTCCGGTTTTCCTTCGGGTAGAGGCGGATTTCATATACAGGTTCTCTAGTCTTTGTCTAGGGGCGTGTTTATTGTAACAATACATCGTGACTTTAGTGTTATTTCAATTCTTATCATTTATAAACACTACACTCAGAATAATCTACAGTTCGATAACAATTTGTACATGTAAATTTTTTGCGATAATTACAAACATATTGACATTCTATTAGTATTATATCTCGCAGCCAACTTTTTATCTTATCTAGGAATTTTTGCTGATTTTTTTTTGAATCCGCCTCTGCCTTAGGGCCCTTGATCGGAATTGATGGGATGGTCCCTTGCTTGCTTCCGGAGAGTAAATTAGTTTATTGTCCTCCACGTGGTCATATGCAGTTTGTACTTTTTTTTGACAAATTTATTATTATTATATTTTTCTTTCAGTTACACACAGAAATTGCTGTCTTCTCCTTTCCGGAGATGCAGTCATTTGGACACGGAACTTAGAGATGTTGCGCGCCGTACTACCAGAGTCGTCCTCAGGGGCTGAGTCCCCCACAGAGACCCTTAAGCAACCACCCTCATTCTCACTGTGCCTCGTGCCGTCACCCCAATTGCTTGAGACGCAATGGTGAAGAGACTTGGGGAATGCCCGTTGCTCCCTCACGAGCCGCGGAATGTGAGAGCTAATGAAAGACAGGGCAGAATAAAATGGGCTGATGAAACTAATGAAAAGAAGTGCTACAATCACAGAATGAAATAGAAAAAATACAAAAATATAATTTCAAATCGTCCTATTGATCACTCTTTTGAACGAATATTGCTTTGTTTATTATTCATAGCATTGTTCTCGCCGATTTTTTGCACGTTATTTTATTTTTACATTTCAATGTGTTCATTACGATAAAATTGCTCATAGTTGAATACGAATCACATAATAAATTGAGAAAAAATATTTCATCCTGCAGGAGGACCCGGGTTGGAGTCCCGGCCCGTCGCAATTTTCACCTGGCCGTTGACGTTGCAAACACTCCTCCACTAGTAGGTACTCGGAAATTGTGAGTTAAAATTATCACAAGGATGTTTTCAACCACTGGCCTCTATGATATAGGTCCATCACTATGAGATCCACCGTTACTTGTATGGGACACGTCATCTTAAGTTCTCACATCAACATATAATAATTAATAATAATAAACTTTATTGTCAAAAAAGCAGTTACAAACTGTGTATGACTACGTGGAGCAAAATAAATTAATTTACTTTCCGGAAGCAAGCGAGGGGCCATCCCATGAATTCCGATCAAGGGCCCTAAGGTGGAGGTGGATTTAACATTTTAACATAAATAAATTAAATTATTTTTTTATAAACTGTATATCGTTATATATAAATACGTCGTTGTGCTCTTATTTGAGTCAACACAGTGTAACATTTTGTATCGCAGGGTACACTCTAAAACTGTATTTCAATGTTTTGTATTATTGCAAGACAACATCTGTAGTTTGATAAACTGTTTTGATTGTCAATACGACGCATTTCCGAGCACATCTGAACAGGTGAGTAGACATATTGATGTCTCTGACTACTTGAGCTTCTTTCACTGAGACATCTGTCAACTGACATGACTGCAGAACATACGGCACTTCCTCTGATGAGAGGAGGTGGCGAGGAGGGTAGAGGAGGGCGGATTAATCCGTAATTCGCGGCGAGGACCGCCGTCTGGGCCGCTCGCCCGAAGCACGAGCACAGTCCGCCGCAATTACCACTTCTCAAACGCGAAGAAAGGCCGAGTTCCTTTCAGCGACCGCTCGTACTCTGAAGGGTTTCCTTGGCAAAATTATGTGACGCGCGTAGTCTACATGAATATATTATCGTGTCGGAAATACGTACATGTATTTTGTATGGAGAGGAAAGAGGAATGTATTTTCAGGTTTCAAGAATATTGGGTATTATAATTTTGATAGGAAATCAACACAGTGTAACATTTTGTATCGCAGGGTACACTCTAAAACTGTATTTCAATGTTTTGTATTATTGCAAGACAACATCTGTAGTTTGATAATGACGAATATATATGAGAAATTCAAAATATACGTTTCAGAAAAAGTGGAGATAGATGACATTCTAAAACAAGAGTATGACAAGAGTTCAATTTTTTCTTCTTTTTTTCAATTTATTTTGGCCTAGGATCTTCTAGACCGCCTTGTCTTTAACCTGGTCATTACAAGGATCATATTTTTTAATCTATTTTTTATTTTATTTTAATTCATTGTCGTGTCTCTTTGCTTAATTGGTTTCACAAATTTCTGTTCCCTATCACAAAGAAGTGGATACTCATCTACTCTCATCGCGAGTAATTTCTCTTTTTAATGCGTCACGTATTATTCCTAATTGTGTTACATATTCTCTAAAAACCTCATATTTCTCTTTAGTGTCTATTCTTGTGTTCTCGAAACTTCCACGACCTCACAAGAGTTGTTGAAAAAGAACGAGGGAAAATAAAAACTATGGAAGAACTTGAGAAAAGAAGAAGAGGGAAGAACAGTTAGCAGATTTGCGATCGCCATCACAGGGCGGGGACGAGAATGGTGAAAATTTGTATTTGAGTTCATTTATATTAGATATGTAAAATTTATGAGCGTAAAATGAACGTGTGTATAAGAGCCTTGTAGTGACTCTGTCGGTAGGCAACGTGATCAAAGCCAAAATAAAGGGGAAAAAGTCCGAAGTACGTACGTTACGAACAAACTGAGTATGTCAATAAAAAGATCGAACAAAAAACTCTTATGTACACTCCGTTACCATTTTGTCCCAATTTATAAGTAAAACATATACTATTTTTATTTTATAAATAAATAAATAAATATATTTATTGTCAAAAAGCAGTACAAACTGCGTATTACCACGTGGAGAACAATAAACTAATTTACTCTCCGGAAGCAAGCAAGGGACCATTCCATCAATCCCGATCACGGGCCCTAAGGCAGAGGCTGATTCAAAAATTTCAGCAAAAATTCCTAGATAAGATAAAAAGTTAGCTACCAGTTATAATACGAATAGAATATCAACATGTTTGTAATTTAACATTAAAAAAATATTTTACATGAACGAATTATCGAACTATAGATTATTCTGAGTATGGTATTTAAAAATCATAAGAATTGAAATAACACTAAATTCACGATTTATTATTACAGTAAACAGGCCCCTAGACAAAGCCTAGGGAACCTGTATAAGAAATTCGCCTCTACCCGAAGGAAAATTGGAGGAAAACCAGGGCCAGAATGGAGACATAATAAAGGAACATCGTACATTTCTTTAAAAACCACTTATACTATCTTTTATTGTAATAAAATGGATCAGCGGGGCCATAATACTAACGTGGATGCATTTCTTTCGAGTATCTCGCACGAGGGAAAGATATGTGATAACTTTCGGTCTGGGTGGAAATGGTACACAGTTGAGGAAGGCGTCGTGTAGTGGTTAACACCCCTGCGATCAAATCAGAAAAGTCCCGATTGATTCAATTCTTAGCTCGTCGCCATTTTCACTTGATACGAAAGTTATTTCATAATACTATCGTATGCTTCCTCACGGGATGGCAAGTCATAACAGATATCCTTTTTTTAAAATGTTTGTGCAAAGAGAAAGTTTAATGTTATATGTAAGTGTTAAAAGAGTATTATTCACCTAAAGAGCATCGTGTTCACGGTCGAAACGTTGAGGAATTTAAATGTTGTAGGTTTTAAACCATTGTATGCGTTTTAAAAGATTTTTTGTACTGAAAAATATTGTATGCAACACACATTCGTCACTTTTGAACTTTTAGTTAACAGTTTAAAGCGAATACAATGGTTTTAGTACAAAAAATCTTTTGGACACATAAATCACTTCTCGTAGTAATGGTTTTAATATTTGATGCGAAAAGACAGATATTTTTGATTAAAATCAACTTAACACATTTCACGTTAACCAGAAAATCTAAGTACGACGTGTTTAAAATACCTTGAAAAATGATTTTTGTTCCAAATCTGGTTTAAATATAGTCATTACATGTATTTATCAAAAAGGAGAGTCAATATATAATCATAAAATATAGTACGTAGGCAAAAGTGAATATATCAGCTTTAAAATATACGAGCAAACGTTCAAAAGTCATATATACCAATCTTTTAAACTCACATTTATTAATGAATAAATGTTGTAATACAGTACAACGGTAGTTACATTGTAATAAATGTAGTTGGTCCAACAACAAAAAGTGTTACGTTCAGTCTTAACGTTAAAAACTGTTCTAGTTATTCGTACAACTCTTATCCAATGAGAAACCGACTCAATAAATAACAATGAAATGGGTGGACAGTGTTCAAAACACACATAAATGCTAATTGATTTACGTCTTACCCCTGGAAAATTTCTTATATTGTACTATTATAAGCGCATAATAGCTCGTAACATGGCGATTCGTATAGGCCTCCCGTTGATTGGGCTGTATATAGAATGATACTTCGCTTTATAGCTTTAAGGTTATACGCTTCTTTAGGATCCGACATCATATGATTGACGGCGACCGATTTATCGTCGCATAAAGGGAACCTTCACAGAAAGGCAATTAGTTTATTGTCCCTCGCGTGGTCATAGCTATTTTAAACTGCGTTTTTGACACTAAATTATTTATTGATTATTAACCTAAATTTACAGATTACTATGTAACTGAATTGCTGAGAGCGTAACATAACGTAAATTACATTCCAGATAACATAAATCACCGAGATATACATATTTGTAGAGTGCTTCGAAGAAGCACGGTCATCTTCACATAAGCAACCATAAAATGTAAGAACATTCCAATTACTTGAGTATTTAAGTATAGAATTAAATAAAATTAAAACATTTCTATTGATTGCTCTAAGCTCCAATTAAATGTCGTATATCTTTGATTTTTTCTTCAAAGTCTTAAATCAGTAGTTTTCATACACGAAATATATCCTCAAGACAGACCTCATGTTCATTCAAAATCATCGGAATTTCACCACTGTCATTTTGGTTTACTGCGTACCTCTAGATTCGTGATGGATTTTGTGTACTATAGCGGACATCGCAATCATCGACATGAGTAGTTCAGGAACATCTAAATCTTTCTGTGTATATGACATTGAATGAGAAATTGAAAGGCGTTTCTATGTTGCTCATTGTTTTATTGGTATAAAGCTTTTATCGGCTGCATATCAGCCATCGTCAGTAACATACACTGAAAAATACATAAAATGTACATAAATTGACAATAATAAAAATAGAAACATAATATGAAGGTATACAATAATTGTAGTGAAACAGTATCGAAAGAAGTGTAATTTTGGTTGTTGTAGAAATAAAGAATGGAAAGAACAATGAAAAATGAATAAAAGAAAAACAAACAAATACGGAGTGCGCAAACCGACAAAAGTACGTACCTGAGTATTGAGGAAAATTTTCGGCGAGTGCGCAGAGTACGCCGAACGGAGGTCATTATATGGAAAGTGATTATATGGAAGTGACTGACGATGGCTGCTATGCAACCGAAAAAGCTTTATACCAATAAAACAATGAGCAACATAGAAACGCCTTTCAATTTATCATTTTCTGATAATGTTCCTAAAGCTCCACAATTACCAAGTATATGACATTTAAGAGAATAAAAAAATGACAGTATTAAGTTTTAACCATTTCAATTTCATTTAGAAATATTAAATGGGCTACTGCCTCTGAGGTGTTCATCGAAATTGATAGAAAGGTCCCTGGATTCCTTTCGGAAAAAAATAATTGTGTCCATACCCAGTTTCGTAATCTTTTTTTACAATAAATTTATTATTATTATTATTATTATTATTATTTATTCTCTTAAATTGGTTGTAATACATTTACCTCGACTAATAACCACTTAACTTAATAGTTTTCCCCGGGTAAACCATTACATCTGAACTCTAAAACTTTAACTCTGGCACACGTCTGTAAGTAGGAGAAAAGAATGGTAGGAATTTTCAATAACACGATTTCTCTTACTTCCCCTTTCTGATCAATACACACACACGCAGAGAGAGAGAGAGAGAGAGAGGGAGACAGATGGTCCTCGGGCAGTCAACGACAAGACGTTAAAGACACGAGACAACCCCAGAGATTCGCAGAGATTCTGGCGAGGAATTCACTGCTCCATTTTTCATCTCGTCCGCTTCATTCGAAGGGTCGGAGATGGGAGAAGAAGAAGAGGAGGAGGAAAAAGGACGGAGGGTGGCGACAACAAAGTAGAGCAAAAACGACAGCATTCGTTAAGACGTAGGTCTGCGAACGATCGCTCCCGGATTTGATTTCCTACAAACGACACATGCGCGCACAGATGCAGCACGAGGATTGCTTTCGTTAGGAAAAATCATCTCGACGATATTTTAATCATTTATTTTATTGAACTAGGTATATCAACTATTTTGACTGCGAGAAAAGGTTGAAAAGGGGTCTACTAATCCTTAGACACGAATTGAGAAACTTCCGCATCGCTGGTGCTCCCCGTTGTTTACCACGCCGGAAATTCCAAGTCGGCATTTCTCATGCCCTTCCATCCAGAACTGGTATAAATGTCTGTTGTCTTCATGTTTTTGTTGTGTGACTCTTTGTGCAACTATGTACCATTCGTATATATTTTTAATATTCATAGATTTTAAAGACAATTTAATTCGAGTGCTCTATACGAGTGATTATTTAATTCATACCATGTACAGCAAAAGGGGAAATAGTTCATAAAAAAACTATTATTACCAACTTCCGAGAACCATGGCTTGTTAAGTTCTGGAGATTTTTGTAAAGCGAAGACTTTTACATTCAAAAATGTAAATATTTTTTGTCGTACAGAAGACACCCACAATTTTTTCAGTGAATGAATTCTAACATTATAATTTAACACTCTGTATACTTCAAAATACAAAGCCATGAAACCGTGACGACTGTATGGACTCTTAATCTTTTAATATTCACGTAAAGATTGGGTAAAATGGTAACCTGCGTGTTTAAAAAGGGTTTCTCTTGTCACAAGTGTTCAGGTAAAGGAGTTTATTAAATCGTGCCCTGTTCGAAGGGTAAGATTTAAGAAGATTCTCCATTCGTGCCTTTCGACAACCAGTAGCAGGTAAAAGTTTCTCAATTCGTGCCAGCTCATCAACTTACGTTCAATTATAATCTTAGGGATTAGGAAAAAATGCGACAGAGAAGCTGTTTACACTATCCCTCGCAAAACGTGCTCACCTAACTATGTCAGACCGACTAAACGTATACTATTGACGCAAATCAAAGAATATCAATGAATCATAAACACACAACAACAAAATATTATATTTTTGCACTTTTAGATGAAAATCATTAGATTGGGATAATGATTCTATGATAGACTGAGAAAAAAATTACTTCAAACAAATTATTTCTTAAGTGTTAAATATTACATTTACTAAAAAAAATACATTGAATTTACAAATGGAGAGATACATTTTTTTTGTGGGGCTTTAGGGCTCGTCAACATTGAGGTCATTAGAGCCCATACAGAGAGAGACAGGTTATCTAAAATGTATAATAGTTTCTTTTGAATATTCAGCTATTTCATTTTTTTCTTGTTCAATGCTTTTGTAAAGAATTGTTTTGTGTATATGCAGTTAATTTGTTAACAATAAAACAATGTTAAAAGAATATTTTTATGTGGTAAAAATGGCTAGTTATTTAACGACTTCAAAAACGCTGACACTAGAAACTAAAATAAATATTGATAACTAACTAAAAAGATTATTTAAGTTCTCTATTCAAGAAATTTTGTGTATAAAACGAATCAATGTGATAGGTCCCCATAAGAATATATATCAACATAGCTACACATAATAAATGGGAAATAAGTATAAATGGAATATATAGCTCACAACTCTGATACTGTTATTTTGATGATTTCCAATGTCTTATCTTAAGACAATAGTGGGTTAGTGTGCAGCGGATAAGGTGTTGCATCTCAATATATTGGACTAACTGTAAAAGAAGTTTTCGGTTACATGACTTGGAAAGAAAATCAATTATAATCCCATAATCTTAGTGTTTAGGAAATTGCAAAACGGTCCACTCATTTAATGACTAGAAATGTTTGACGTGAATTGTGGTAAGTAAATTGTTATCTGTGGCAGAATATGAAACTTAAAGTAGTACTAGCGTAGATATAATTAAATCACTAAAATATCTTAAATCGAAATAAATAAACAGAGTAACATGTACTTACTGTGATTTGAATTTGAAAAACATAACCTCACCGGCCATTTAAATGAAATAATTGCAATTATAATTGATGGTGAAAACCATTGCGTCTTGTGGAGAAAACACTTATTTACTAAGTAAGAACAACTTTTAAATCATGAAAGTGATAGAAGTTTATTTTTATTTGTAGTAAATTTTCCGTGGTATTTTTACTTTACTTTCATCTATCGGTCACCGGACATATTTCACATTTTCTGAGTCGAGATGCATAAATTAGGAAACCATTTTGCTCGCTCTCCATGTTTGCACGTTCTCTTACGCATTTCAAACAAGTCAAGTGAGCTCCTAAATATTGTTTGCACTATATTATTAACCGTTATAAACTAATTAAATCATGTTTTCTTATCATTATAATTCATACTGTTGCCTCTTAAGACAATAATAATAATAATAAATCAAACAATTATATTTCTCAGTGATTTAACTAACTTGGGGTGCTGGTCCCACCTTAAATTTTAATATTGTCTGGTTTCGTTTCTGACATTCCAAGGATAATTAAATCCACCTTCCCATGACTTACAATTAATCTGAAGTTAAAACTCCGTAATCGTAATAAAAATTAGAAGAAAAAAAATTATTATGCTTTAAACACTTCACAACATTGAAAACATCACATTCCTCTCAAGAACACTCCGTGTTATGCCATTGAAACAAGAATCGCTCGGTATCCTTTCAACCCGCAACACATTGCCGACCGTCATGCATTCAAACGGCATAACTACACGTTCCCGCAAATACCACCTTCCTCAAAACCGCCTTTCCATTGTTCTCCTTTCATTGTGTGCATTGTTTCACGTTGTTTGAGTGTTTCAGTTTAGAAAACGAGGGAGGTTACGGCGAATATGTAAACATGGCCTGTTTTATTACATGTTTGCTCCCCACAAGTAAGTTAACATAATTAATTTTTCCCTTCATTATTTATGTCATTATTTTTATTTAGATTGGTGCTCTCTTATTAAAGTATTTTGTTCTGACAATCAAAACATCACTCGGGAAGTTTTTAGTTGAAAATTAAAAATAATGTGGACCAGTGTATTTATTCTCATCTAAGAAGCGAAATATTTTTCTTTTTTACAATTAATGTAGGTCAGTGATGGATTAGTTGCATGTAATTGGTTAGTAAATATTGATCGTTATATAAAAATCGTTTTTTTTCTGAGACAATTTTTTTAAGAATGTTCTTTTGATTTAGAGAGATACTGTATGAAAATAAAGGTCGGAATTATGGGTATGATAAAGAACAATAACAATTTAAAATAAAAGGAGTTAAATTTTCTAACTTTGTGTCATAGTGACGTAAACTCGTACCATTAACGTCAATTACTTGATAAATATTTAAAGACTTACTAATTTATGATGGACGAAAACAATACATTTTCGTGATATTAAAGACGTCACAAAATATATAATATTCGCCCATCAAAATGTCATAAGTCTTTAATTATTTATCCACTAGCTGTGAACTTGTTTGTCCGGGAAAAACAGCGTTTACTTGATAAAACTACCAACGTTTCGGCCATCATGCTGTGGCCTTCTTCTGGGCAATGTTTGAGTTGTACAGACCTAAGTCGCTGTCGTACCTGGAAAAAACAAGTTCACACTGACTCCTGCCGCGGAAACCTACGTTTATATTTATCTATCAGCTGATTACACGGCGTTGCCTGGGACTTTTTCTTTACTCCAAAATTCTTTTACGCATGTAAAAATAATATCGTTTTATATTAAAAGATCAAAATACTTTTACTAATTGTTTTTTTTTTTTACATGTACTGCATCTCAATTTTTCAAATTGAAAATAAAACATAGTTAATATAAAACTTGATTTATTCGCACACCCATCTCGCGGGAGCCCCGTCGGTGGAATTTTCGCTACTGAAGAACGACACGGTGTCATAACGTGACTAAAATTTAAATTTTTCGTCAAAATTTTACAATTTCAAGGCGTTTTCTATCTTTGTTAAAACATAAAATAAATAATTCGTGAAATTTGATGATTTTTTTTCCTTTTTAAATTTGTCTTCAATTGAAGTATTTTAACACTTTTAATTTTAATAACGTTTTGTCGATAATTTAAGTTAATTTTTGTAGATAGATGCTGTCGCTGACTTTTATGTAGAACTCTTTGAGGCAAATAATATTGCCAGTCACAGTTGTTACATGTCTCGAACCGTTTTGTCAACGTACGCAAAAGTGAATAGGGAGGAAACAGACAGACAGACACACTTTCGTATATTAGTACGGATTGTGACGTATACTTTGATCATCGTTCTTATCACATCCGAATTACCTTCACAAGAAAACACTCCACGTTGAAAAACCCTTCACTAAGGCAGTGATATAAGTGTAGTTAACGTAAATCCCCTCCATGAAGAACGGTCTTCTCCACAGCATCGTCTACCCTTCCTCCCCTCTCTCCGAATGTCATCATAGCGAATCTTTCGCAAGAGAGACTTTTTCAAGGTTCAGTAGTCGATCGATTGGAGGCTGTCCTCAAGTTAACAGCTTCCTGATTCCCTTAGACGACACTCTGGGAGGCGTATTGACAGGGCTACCAATGCACTACTCACAATCTCTTCTTCACTTTCCCTGAAATATTGAGTTCATGAAATAACAAGCCCACCCTGCTCAGCGTCACACAGAAATTATTGTGCTACGGTTCACCCTTCGTAATAATTTATCAAATTATATGTATACGAGTATACACACAAAAAACCGAGATGATATCTCTATTATCTGAAGAAAAAAAGAATTAAAACGTACAAAAAAAGAAGGAAGTTAGTGAGAAGCAAGGTAAGTACAATCTTGCACAGACTCGAGGACTATTTTAAACAATTATTCCCTATTTAACACATAAGTTTTTTTAATTCTTTATCGAATTCTATTAAAACGATTCATGTAAAAAGTTTTTAAAATCAATCAAGAAGTTACTTGTTTTCTTGATACTTACAGTATCAGGAAAATGTGGATGTTTTATTAATAATAAATATTCATGTATGCTCAGTATTGTTTCATGTTATTTACCTTATATACTAAATCTAGGATTACAAGTACGATTAAAACAATTGAACTCATTTCAATATTTCACGTGTTAGAATATATGTTAATTTCGTGTTCTCCGTTATGTAAATAATTTCTTTTTCTTATTTAATAAATATCAACATATTGCTCAATCATGAGTCACAAAAGCAAATCATTGTTTACGACAGAACTACTTAACAGAGTCAACTGTTAAGTCTATCAGATACTGTCCGCTATTGATTGTTGTCCACTATTGGTTATAGCGGTAAATTTGCATACCTCAAACAAGATTATATCTTCGGGATGTAAACTTTATGAATCCAAGAAATATGCATAGTGAGCAAGTTTAAGTTAGTATTTTGTTGAAAAAATAACAACAGCAACATGAAATTATTATGTTTGCACTTCAAAAATGGATTAATTCATTCAATTAAGTAAAAATGGAATAGCACGACTTTTACGAAATTTTCAAACAAAACCATGGATAAACGCAGCTTTTAAAAAATTGTTTTTCGAAAGTTGTCAGCAAGCTTATTTTGGTGAAATTAAGAACGTGCGCATGAAATACAAAACGTAATTAGATTTTTAAGTTCGATATGTTTAACGTATACGAAAGTGCCATTCCCCACACGAACTAGTCACAGGCACTGACCTGAGAAATATACGAGTAAATGAGTAGTGACAAACCAGTCACATCCTTTATGCACTGATACTCATCTTAATAATTCAAAGTAAGAGATGACGTAGACGAAACACCGGGGTTTCACGCACGACAACGAAATCGAAGGGAAGAATATAAACAGAGGTCTCCCTTGAGACCGCCACCCTCGGACGGAGAAATTCGGCTAGGGGTTGGCACCGAGGGTGACGAGCGAGGGTTCACTGTGAGCGATAGAAAGGGAAGATTTTCCCCTCCTTAACTTCCGTAGATCCGCAGCGACTACGAGAAACCCTCACGAAATCCTCTGGGTGAAGTGGTACTCAGCACACGGCTAAAGATTTGGTACCGGAAGAGGAAGTATCTCAGCTAGGGTTAACGCAAATTAATTNCTTATATATATACATTCGTATGTCTTTCATTCTTTATTTATTTAGATTATATAATGGAAGTTGATTGTTGTAGGGCAATGTACTTACAATACACTAGGCTCATAAATAAATAATCTGGTCATAAAGACAGTAGACAAAGGTTCCTTTGATAGCAATAAACTAATTAATGTTTTGGTGCAAGAGCCAGGAATAATCACCATGGTGACTGAAGAAAGAAGAACCCGAGAAATGTCCGGGTGGCAATGAATGGTAAGGAATAAAATATTTTTATAATGCTAAAATAACATACGATAAGGAACTACTTTTATTTCAAAAAACATTTTTGCGTTCTTTTTCTGCTGATAACTTGTATGATAATTTCCCTGCGTAGGTATGTACAAACTTGGGTGTATTATAACTCTGCCTTGTTTTCGTTGTTATACTTACGGGACGCTGTGCGTGAGCTCCCTTTCAGAGTTCGAATAATTCTAGCTTGTGTGAGGTTAAGGGAACTTTAGATTGTAGAGAGCACCTTCCTAGATTCAGGTATGCGAAAGGAGCGTGTTTTGGTGAAACCTCCCATAGCCCTTGGGAGCGAAGCTCAGAAAAAGAGATGTGGGGGGGGGGGGTAAAACCGTTATCGAGCAGGGTGCGAGTAGATTAAACAACACAAAAAAGTATAAGTAGCAATATAAAAATATATAATTATTGTATCATCCATTTATCATAAAGTTTTGGCAAATTTTGGCAAATTATTTTTTTTCAACTTCAGTCAACGTGATATATTTGTTAATTTAATCTTTAATAAGGTGATTTAACATATTTATATATCTATTGTCCAACTATAATTATTAATACAAGTATTAGGGTATTAGAATACCAAGTTCTTGGTTTGCTTGTATTGAGATCATTGAAACGGATGAAAATTCTTCATACTTCACGATTGAAATGTGCGTCACTATTATGACTATGAATATTTCTATTTTTTATGTGATGTATCAATACAATTTATCTCCTTGGTAGTCATAAAATAATGAAGTTTAAGTAACTATACGAAGTATACCGAATTGTATCAGCCCATGTCCCTAAATTTCCCACTGAAATTCCCTTCTAAGCGACAAAACAACTCCGTTTCATTTCCTTCCTCTGAGGAGTATTTGCCGTAATGTAGAAGACACTACGGGATACAGAGCTTTTTAAATTGTACTTGACTGCAATGATGATTGCACAAGATAACGCAACTCTGAAAAACTTGAAGAAGATACTCCAGCATCAGAATTTTGTCCCTGACAGTGTCTTGCTTCCTCTCTCTCCTTCTTCTCGCGAGGACGGTTGGGTTTATCTCGGCCACGAGTTGCGCTCGAGGATCCAGCACTTCACGCGTCGAAATAAGGAAGTAGGTAAGTAAAATGTTTTGCGATGTATTTACATTTCTACAATATGGAGATAATGCATACAAACCAACAATCCGGAACCATCAATTGACAAAAATGAATAGAAAGAGAATAAAAAATATTCCTAGTAATAATTATCAAGAATAATTGATTCAAAACTCAAAAAGTACCGAAACATTTTCAACTTCTTTTTCTCAAAACCACATTTAATAATAAAAAATTTCTACTAACCAAAATAAAATTTACTATATAAAAATGACTGAGCTGTTACTTGATTGTTCGTAAATTTGACTTGACGTTTAGGCCTTACATTCATTTCTGCATAGCAATGACAGCATTGGAATTATTTATTACTAATTATTATTCTTGTTGCTATGGCTTATTAGTAAAATTACACATACATTTCAGAATGTAATTTTCTCTTTACTCAAAAATCTTACGTGACCTGTATATTCATAAAAACATTTAAAGCAAGACAAAGTGAGTACTAAAATACGTTTTTCTATAAAACAGTTTTTAGTCCAAACAGTTTGGACAAGAAATTAATAATTGTAATTGATATTTTTGTGGGTTAAAAACAGCAAAAAGTTGTTCACGTATTTTCAATACCGGGCCAATTTCGTATACAGTGGAGTCTCTTTTAACTCGAAACCCCTTAACTCGAAATTCTCTCTAAGACGAAGAAATTAGCAATTGCCTTCCGTTGAAGTACAAAGAACCCTACAACTCGAATTATTTAGACGCTGTAACTCGCACTGAATATGATTTACCCATAATGTGCTATTCATACATATCACGCTCTCTAACTCGATCTACAGATCAAGCGGACTCGGAAAAGCAGTATGTAAACTTTGCGGTTTCTGTAAATCAAAATTCTTTTAGCAAGACTATTTTCTACTAACTGCAAGAAATAGTTTCTTTGTCGTCAATAATCAACTCCAAGAAATGATTTCGTACTTTCGTATAAAGGTGTAGTGATATCGAGGACAAAATATATATAGTGCCTTGTTTGCAATCGAAAATACAATTGACAAAGAATGTGTTAATTCCTTGACTCAAAAGAAAATTCGAAATTGAAAATGTTAAAAACTCCCAATCTCGAAGTTCTCTATAACTTGAAATCTCGTTAACTCGAAACTTATAACCTTTCCCTTGAAGTTCGAGTTAAAGAGTCTCCACTGTATATCTTGAATATTGAGAACGCATTTTATAATGTATGGCAATATGTATTTTAAAAGAACTTTTACGCTGGAGAAAATTGTATCTAAAGTAAGTTTGTTATATTATTACTTCCGATGCATTAAAATAAATAATTAATATTATTACGTAGTAAAACACGTTTATTCTCGAATTTTTATTTTACTAAAGAATTTCGTGATAAATATTATCAACTGGTGTGACCTTGTGATCGCTTTATCGCAAGTAACATCAGCAATTGTGGAGAACTGAATCAGAATTACGAGACGGACTCAGTGGATACTCTTCAAGTTGAAGTGCCATGGCGAAGCGGGTGGTTCAATTTGCTAGTCTCCCTTTCAACTGTACTTTCGGGCTGACGCGTATCCCCTTTCACCCTTACGCCGCCGCAACACACACGCTCTGGACCTTTGTGCTCGCCGTGAATTTCGGAAAGTTAGTTCGCTCGAAGGCCGTTGGGTGCGCGCGAGTAGGTTGAGGCGCCGCGAGGCGTTCAGGTTTACCGGAAGTGAAGGGCTGCAGGGGGACACAACGGAAATAACCCCCCTTAACCCCTTCTCTCCGCGTGCCCTCCAGTCCATTCCATTCGGGAGAAACTACGAACGGAGGTCTGAAGTCGAGAAAGTGTGTTGCGGAACAACGCACGAAATATAATGTATCCAACACAGGAATGGATATGCATGACCACCCTTAAAGAAAGGGAGCTGTTCCTCCATTGAAATAACACTAGACCACTGAGTTAATGGTAAAAATATTTTATCAAATACGGAGAGAGAGAGAGAGAGAACACATGTAAAAACAACAACAATATATTCAAAAAAATTAATGTTAGAATTAGTTGCTCAACATTTCATGACATATTAAAGAGATTTTCTCCCGTTTAGTTCCAGTATCTCACAAAAGGTTCACCAACGTATGAATTATGAATACCGTAATTTACATAATTTTATGACTTTAAGTCAAACTGTCCCACAACAGACTCCGAAGGTGCCCAAGGTTAGAGTTCCTCAATTACTAGACCTCGGCTTGACCCCGGGATAGACCCGGATCTCATTTTACTGCAGGTTGAGTAGACCTGGGGGTCAGTCTGGATGTTGAGGTTTGATGAAAACTTTCCAAAATAATTATCACTCTTAAGTAAAAAAGTTGAAACGTAAGCTCTTTGGAAACAATTCATTTTCATGTTGGATTTAAGTGAGGCAGCGGTCAATAATGAATACATCTGGAACGTTTATTTTATCAGTATCGCATTGAACAGAATACGAAACAATGCTAGTGCTATATTTATTATTCAAAAATATTTTAATGGTTTAATTGATGGCGTAGTAGAGTTAACAACACATTTGAAATAGAATTCATTTTCGGGACGTGAAAAGTATTTTACACGAACAGCTCTCCCTCGGTTTATCTCAGGTCATAATACAGTTAAAATCCTCGTCACGAATGTCTTCCTTTAGTATGTTTACGACTATGTAAAAATAGTTTTAGATGTTTGTTGAAGATGCAAAATCGGGATTTTTGAAGCCACATTATTGGTTTTACGTTTTAACTAACTTATTACCCGGTGTTGCTCGGGAGTTTTCTTAGACTAATCTACTTTTACTTAGAAAAAAATAAAATCGATTTTATAAGATCAAAATACTTTTATTTGCTGGTAACATTTCAGCATCTCAGTTTTTCAAATTCATAATAATACTAATTTAATACAATAGTTTAATGGGTAGTGCCTAACGCGCTCGCCTTCTACCTCTGGGGACGCCGGTTCAAACCCGGTTCGATCCAAGTAGAATCCGAGGTGGTGGACGGAGCGGTGTTCGCGGCAGGTTTACTCGGGGTGTCTCCCGTTTCCCCTGCCTGTCATTCCACCACAACATTCACTGATTATCATTCATTCGTCATACGCCTTGGGCAGGTGTGTCAGGTAGGGCATCCGGCACCCCTGTAATTTCCCCTGCCATGACAAAAAGAGGCACCAACCCATCCTTTATCTCCGACCTTACTAGGCAAGGGAAAAGCAGTTAAGGTTCATTACACTGCATACACTACACCATATCGCGGGAGTCGCGCCGACCGAAATTCGAAATTTCGCGTCCGATGCATGAATACCTTCCCATACGCGCCTGCGCCATTTCATTAACATTCTTATAAAATCTAATTTATTCGTCGAAATTTTACTATTTAAAGGCGGTTAAATGCAAAAAAACAACAATTCATTAAATTTGATAATTGATTTTTTACTTCCTAAATTATTCCCTTAAATTTACATGTTTTATCATTCCTATTTTTAACGTTTTTTTTCGATAATGTGGGTGAACCTTTGTAGATATACATATGCTGTCACTGACTTTTTTGTAGAACACTTTGTGATAAACGAAATTGCCGTGCATAGCTATCACCTATCTCTAACCGTTTGGACGGCGTAGGTGAATATATGTCTTTTCTCGATTTCATCGACATTCACGGTCAAAATCATTTTCTTACTTTCTTTTCGAACATTTGTAAAATAAAAATTATCCTATGTTCATTCTGGGCATCTTAACTATTTTCTTACCAAATTTCATCACGATCGGTACAGTATTTTAGTCGTGATTAAGGAACAAACAGACGGACAAGCTTTCGCGTTACGCGTATTAGTATGAATTACACAGAAACAAGAACTTTTTAAAGGAACAATGTAATGAAGTTTCTATTTATAATAATATGTCTCATGATCAGAATGGAAATGTAATTTCGAACATTCGATGAAAAAGTAGCCATTTATCCATAACATTTTTTAGAACAAAGAGAAAGAACTGATTAAATAAAGAGCGACAGTTGGAGAATATAACCAAAAAAAATTACTTGAATATCAACTATCTAAGTCAATTGGTAGAGGAAGGGAAAGACACTCACGAAGATAAATGTAACAAAATTTAAAGCGTCAATCATATATCTTCTTGAAATAGGTAGGTACGCTTCAGAATCACTGTGGAAAATATTCAGTTATTATTGATAATTAAATGCATCGCAGTAATTCACTACGTGAGTGAATAAAACACAAATATATTTTTAAAGAAATATAAGTGTAAGTAACTCAATTTTGTCTAATTTGATTTCTTTCTACAAAAGGTGATGTCACTTTATACGTGTAATGTTCTAAGGTCTTCAATATATTTACCCACTAATCACTAAAAAAAATTTCTTAAATACCATGAACTCACCAAGAAGTTACTTGTGCATTGTATAATTTCAATATGTAAAATAAATTTTCATTCATTTCTTTCATAATTGCAATAAAAAATTACCATAACACGTACAACGTTTATCATAATAATAATAATAAATTTATTGTCAAAAAACAGTACAAACTGCGTATGACCACGTGGAGGACAATAAACTAATTTACTCTACGGAAGCAAGCAAGGGACCATCCCATCAATTCCGATCAAGGGCCCTAAGGCAGAGGCGGATTCAAAAAATTTCAGCATAAGTTCCTAGATAAGATAAAAAGTTAGTTGCGACTAAACCATCCTCCAATTTTAAAATCTACAGCCACTAATTACGTATTTCCCACTATGTGTTTTCCCTCTCCAAAGTCTGCTCGTAAATAGTTCGCATTAACATTACCATCGCAAAATAATGGTATAATCGAGTATAATATAAAATAAACAGTTCAACAGCTCACACATTCATTTTCTTGATGAAGCACCTTCATCACTTGTATGTTCTTCAGGAGAATGTGTCAGTAAGATAATTATAATATACGTAAAATATTTCATATTATGATTAAATTTCCGTAATTTTATTAACAGAATAGGAAGAGCTCTACCCTGCATTTCTGTGTGTAAATATTGCAGTATTTTTCTTTCCTTAATCTACGCTAAAATAATAATAAAAACAGTGAACTAAAAAAATAGTATAACACGAAATATTTTTATTTGCAATAACAATATCTTTATTATCGTTATTTATTATATAATATAAATATAATTTTAATTGGATTAATTCATATAACACTTTTCACTTGCACTTGGTAGTTGTGGGGTATCGGCAACACTATCAAAAAATGGTTGACTCCCCCTTCCTTCAACCCTCTTTCACTTACCATATAATGACCTCGGTTCGGCGCCCTCTTTGCACTTGCCAAAAATATTTCCTGCACACTCAGGTTTGTTATTTTGTCCGTTTCCTCACTCTGTATTTATTTTATTCCCTTCATTCTTCATGTTAATTTTATTTCATAATTTCAATAACTGTTACACTTTTTTCAGTACTAGTTTTACATTTCAATTATTGCATACTTTTACACCTCAATTATTTTCATAATTTTTCTTCTTCGAGTCACCATCATGCTCAAACCAATCAAAATTTCCTTTCTGTATCTCAAAAATTGTCACCAGTTATCTGTATTTACACCCCTTCGAGAATTCCTTTCCCCCTTTCATCCCCCACCACTGCTACCAATGTGGTCTCATCAACCGCCTTAAACCCCATCTCCTCCCCTTTCACCGTCACCATCCGACGAACGGGCGGACGCCGTCATTGGGAGTGTAGGCACTCGCTCGTCGCGTTGGCCGAATCGCATCGCGGGAAATGAGAGATTTACAACTAAATGATTTCCTCGGGGACACGGGCGCCGCGGTGCAAGGGTAAAACCCCGGCACCGATTGAGGGAATGGCTCACTGCACGCGTGCCAACACCAAATGCTGCTTCGCTCTGCGAGAAAATTAAGTACCTCGAACGGGAAGTGCTAAAGTGATTTCTCGCTCTGAAATAAAATATGTCTCATGGGTGATTTTTTTTTTTTTGCTCTAGATTTTATTACTTTAGCAAATACTGTGTATTAAACGCGTCAGTTATCTCTAAACCTCATTTATAATATATATTTTTGTATATACATATTTCTCTCGACATACTTGAAAAAATTGTGTATCATTAACAATTAAATGATGTTTCATTGAATGGAATGGAAAACTATTTTAATTCTCGACTAGCTTAAAAATTGCATGAAAAACTTTGTTTGTTGTGCTAGCCCGTGATACAAGAGTGTGTTGCGGTTTGCCTACATTCGTGGCAAGGGACAAGACTCTATACATCCAAGTTCTTGGGGATGCAGAAATTAAATTGTCGTTAAAATATTTTTGGATGAGAACAACGCAGTCTTTAATACTGCTCTTATATAATTAGGGGGTTATATTCATCAATATAATGATGTATTCAGTGGGGTTAAATAGAGAAAGTATACTTCAACACGTTCTTCAAGATGTCACATTGAGTATTGACAACAAACGATTGTGTGAATGTCTTCTAACATCCTCATTATTATTGATACGTCAATTATTAAAAAAACATGTTGTAACATAAAAAAAAGAACAAATATTTACTACAGAAAATTTCCTTATTTTGCTAGTAAACACCTCCATTTTAACCGCGTTTACGAAGTACAAATTCATGTCACTGGCCTAGTAGTACATTTTCATCTCTAACTCATTAGAGAGATAAAATTGTATTATCATTACTAACTTTTTTTTTCTTAATTAGTATTTCATTATACTACAATGTCTTACACTCTAGTTAAGATATATGCAGTGCAATAAAGCAAGTAATATATCAAATTGCAAATAATATTACAGCAAAGATATAACAATTGAGCTTCGTACTTCAAAAATGTTTGATAGAATATTCATTTTATCTTTTAAAAATAATATAAATCCAGATAAACATTCCACAGCAGACCAAACCAACAAAAAGGTAACCAAGTTGGTTGAAGTTCTTTATCAGGACACCTTAAGTATGCATTTTTTCGTATATTATTCTTGTGGAAGATAAAGTAATACCACCATGGGATGCACTTTATCTTGAATCCCCCTCCAATCATTGAATACCCTTATCAAAATGCCAATCTCGGGGTAAGCAGGAGAAGCTCAACTTTGGACTTCAAACCGAATACTACGAGTGTACGTTTATAAATACCAATATAATTGGCTTACTAAATATAAGCGTACAAAATATATTATTTCTAAGCTCACGCTGAAACTGGAATATTACCTCACGGTTTATTGTTTATAATCTTGGTAAATCAAGATCATAATATTATGACTTATTGGTAAAGCACCTTAGTAAAATAAATTTCTCCTCGATAAATAAATTGTACCCATATGAACTGTACATAGCATGAAGAGAAAAAATCTCTTACAAAAATAAAGCAGAAAAAATTATTAATATTTTCCGGTGAAAGTTAGTAATTTTAAAAATATTTATTTGAGTTATGTTTTTTATACACTGATTTCTTCATATAATACTATATTTAAAACCATGTTTAGAAGATGATTACTTTTATACAAAATGTATTCTTATATTCAGCACTTCCCTTTTTCTCAGTTATCATTCCCCACTACTCCACAAACTTTCAGCGCATGGAAAAAGATTTTCTTTCTATTCTTCGCAGCTTATCTACGGAAAGCTATTGCCTCCACGTAGTCCCTCAACAGTCTCAGCCAACTTTATTGAAGTAACTGCTTCTAGATGCTTAAATGGCTCTTCCACTACACACACTCCGTAGTTTCACCATCCACGCCACCCAATCCTCCCTTCCATCGCCTCACCCAATCCTCCCTTTCTGCTTGTCCACACCCTCCTCATCGCTTGCACCCCCTTCACCCAAGTGGAGAAAAGTGATCGACTGCATCGCAAAAACCCGATTCGCTGGTGCCACGCCCCCCCTTCGCATCGCTGTGGCTCTGTGGCTGCTGCTGGCTGGCGCACAGTGGGAACAATCTACATTTTTTTGCACGAAAGAAAATGACCCTACTTTTAACAGACAACCTTTGATATATAAATTAAAAATCAAACACCTTACTACCACTCCATTAAATTACATATTTTCACTTTTTAATAATTTATCAACGTTTCGACAAGTGTTTTAGGTTAGAATCATTGAATTCGAATGTTCTTAAAACATTCAAAAACTTTGTAGGGCCTGGGGCACTATTTCAACTAATCCTCATCCTAAATACAAAAAAAAAAAAAAATCAATACCAGCTTTGCTTGACGTTTGCTTCCAAGAACCAAAACTGTCTAGAAGACTTAACAAATCTTACTCTTCACCTGACATTCAATCAAAGTTACAAAAATTACAAGCAATTACAAATTACTTACAAACAATCGAATTATATCTCCATATGTCATGAGTTAATTATAATAATAATTTATACTCACAAAATTAACACAAACAATTATGCATTAACTTATTTCACTTTAAATAGTACAATAAATTGAAAACAAACTACAGGTTCAAAATAGACCGTGTTTTGTAAATAGGTAATCTTTTTGTGTCTATTTGCAAATTTAAGACATTATTGGTATTTTTATGTATAACATTTCAGAAATACTTCTTTCTTTTATTACTTCCTTATAAGTTCAAGATGTTTATCTGTTCCAAATCAGTAGCATAATTATCAATGCATATTTATTTAGGTAATACATCCAGGTAATAATCCCGGTCCGTCGCAATTTTCCCTCGCCTAAAGACGATGCAGGTGAATGAACAGTTTTGCCAACATTGAAAAAAGTTTTAAAAGGTTGTAAAACAAAACTACAAAAAATGTGTCGTTATTTATGTAATGCGGTCGGAATGACGGAGAGAGTCTTTAAAGAAAAATAAACCGTTCCGAATTATAACTGTACTGCCCAATTATTTCTCTGCTAAACAAAGATATAATTTTATGGGAGAAATTATGCATGGAAATAAGCAAAAAACCTATGTACCTGATGAATTTTACATGTTTAATGTTTAATATTTAAAATGGTTGAAAAAATTAAAATACAGATTGTTATTTTAACTGCGTACAACAAATAAGTAATGAAAAAGAAGGAAAAGCGTTATGAAGCATAATATATAATAAATGTTTATGAAAAAGTTTTACTACTAATTGTTACCTAAAAATCTCATTTAGATACAAATCCATACAAATAACATATGCAATTTATTATTTTTAAAGAAAATTCCTTCCGTTCGCTTTTAGTGTCCACAGAAGCACCGTTACTCCAATTTTTATGATCGGATGACACATTTGGTTTTTGACCACCTTTTCGGGATTCGGCACCACTGTTCGCCGCTATAAACGGCACGGAATAATGCAAGGTTGCAGCAATAGTATGCAAACCACTGCTCCCAAGCGCGCTATCACGGTCTACTATCTATCCAGAATTACACGACACAGTCTGCATTAGCGTATAACGTCTCCACTAATTCACCCTAACCTTCACATTTTTGAAAATGAATCATTGTTGTGTATAAAGAGTATATGATTACCGCACTTGATTATATAGTTTTGGTGTCTAATTTATTCTCGAAAATTTGTTCCTTTCACCTCCGAGTAAAGGTTTGAAAGAAACGAATTTATGTATTCAAAAAAAGTGACAGAAACGAGCTGTTTGAGGATTAAATGCCGGTTATCTCTCTGCACTTATATTCAGAATTCTTTTGAACTCTCATACTGGACAAAATTTCACCTGCAGTGAGCAATAGTAAACCTAAAAGAAATTGCTTTCATTCTGATTTGTGCAAATAAATTACCTTAACTTTAAATCTCTAATCACGTGTTGAACTAATACTTACGTCGACATTAAAGTTAAGAATGTGAATTTATCATTACGATAATAATTTCAGATCCTAGACCAGGGCTGTCCAAGTGGCGGCCGACGGACCGCATGCGGTGGGCGATTTTACAACCCGCGAGTTAAAGTACATGAAACGTTGGGGGACACATTTTTGTCTTAGAAATCTATGACGTGGCATGTCCATCGTGAGAAAATTAAAAAAAAAAATGTGTTTGGAATTTCCTTGTCGATTGAAACCAAGACTCTCCAAAAACAAACAAACAAAGAAAATTCTACTATTATTGACGTCCATCATGTAATCTAATTAAATAAATAATTAATAACTTACGACCTTTTATGGACTTTGAATAATATTTATACTTTCTGTGAAGAGCTCACGAGGAAAATCCACGTGGCGACGTAGGGGGATATTTCACAGACGATTATTTATTTATTTAATTTGTTTTCAACAAAGAAAATAATAGTATATAAATAATCATCATGTTTTTAAAGCGTAGATATGGAAAAGATGACACATTCGTAAATTTGATCAAGGTAAGTAGGTCACATGTGCAATGAACGTCATATCAATTCCTCGATGGGAGTAAAATTTATTACTTAGTTAGACATAAGAAAATATTTCACCTCCTCGTAATAGTAAAATAGTTCCCCACAATGAATCACCAAAATGAAAAATATACCCTTTCGTAGCGGACATTGTATGGGATTCCTAAAATAACTGACTCTCACAAGAGTGCTCACCAGAAACATACGACGCTTCCAGATTGTTATTTAAACCCAGAGAGTAAGACAGCGGTGCGCATGCGTGGTCGTAAGGCATGGCCCCCTCAGCGACCATCGGGGGCGATGGATCTGCCTCGGTGGGATGAAGCGCAGTAATAGCCGAGAAGAAATAGTAGGAACGTCGCACTCACTACTCATGTCTAGGAGAAGTAAACAGGACGCTGTACGCGGAAAAAAATTTCGAATGTCGCGAAGTATCCAAACAATGATAAGTCATCACTTCAAAGGGAATTTTACTTCTGAAGAAGTATTTAGCACAAAATATTAATACTATCAAGTTTTAGAGAAAAAAATCATTCACACATGCGTATTTTATATTATTTTACAGGCAATAAAATAAATACTGAAAAAAATTACTTCCAGATTATCTTGAAATATTTTAGTAGTTTCAGGTTCATTATATCAATGTCCACCGACAATTTCAATCAATATAAAATTATGTAGTTTCAAAATAAGATATTACTAGTTGGATTTCAAGTTCAATTTATTTAATGGAAGTTATTTGAATTATAGGCGGTATATTTAGGATCTTCTCTTCTCAATTAAAGATTTGATTGTACGCTCTTGATAATCACAAAAATGCTCAAGGTTAGAATATCTACTGAAAATATAGACATAACACGTAAGAAGTCAAGTACTAAACCAAACTAGATTGAAAGTAAGTTTAACTCCAACATTTATTATACAAATGTAAAAAATCCACGTTCTTGAAGATATTTTCCCTATCGTATGGGTGTGTAAAAATGAATACTGCTGACTTGAAAATTTTAACACAATTTAGATGATTACAAAAATTAATTGTTCATAAATTCCCATGATCGCAGTACATGTCATTTCCGCAAAAATATGAAAGAAATGGTGAATGTAGACTATTGCAAAATCTGTGCACAATCTTTCTCTGACTGACTGATCGATGTATCACGTACATTGGATGTAGCTTGCCTTTATACACAGTCAAAATCACAGATCTACATTTAATCAATACGTCTTTTCTTTATTTCTTCATTATGATAAATGTGAAGGTTGACATTGACAACGTTCCAAGGCTCTAAAATTCCGGCCTCCTCTTCAGGTCTGTCTAGTCATGTCATGTATGACGTGTGAATTGAATATTCACAAAGCATAAAGTTTAGGAAATTTGAGTGATGACAGCAACTAGACAGACCTGAAAAGGAGGCCGGAATTTTAGAGCCTCGGAACGTTGTCAATGTCAACCTTCACATTTATCATAATGAAGAAATAAAGAAAAGACGTATTGATTAAATGTAGATCTGTGTTTTTGACTGTCTTTAAAGGTACGATGCAACCTACGTGATATAAAATGTATTAACGAGAAATTATTTTCTTAGCAAAATAATTAAAAATATTACGAAGACGATAAATATTCTACATAAATCAGTGAGTACCTAAAATCAAGCGAATAGCTACTCTTCAACACGATATGATAGTGAGAGATGCATCACCTTAATCTATTAATACAACAGTGTTGATTACCGTAATCTCCGTCATTAAAGCTGGTCTCTTAGCAGCACATGCGCCTGCCTCACCTCGCCAAATGCACACACACGTGAGATATTAAACGCACCGTCTCCATAGTTACTCGGACGTTCCCCTTAGGCCCCCCTCTTCCTCTAGAGTCCTATGGGCGCCCGTATGCTAAGCGAACATGAGGCTCCCACGTCGCCCGCCACCCCCGCCCAAACGGGGTGAGCGGGTGAGCGCTAGCCGAAGGCAAATGGATGGCCCTTGAGTCGCCCTGACGCTGCACCCTGTCCTTCGCAGTGTTCCCCGACTCCCGGCCTCCGGGTGAAAGATGGCTGCGTCCAGAGGCTGCAGCAGCGGGCGAACACGTCGTCCAGACGACGGCGGGCGCTCACCGCTTTTGAGGAAGGACTATGCTTCTGGTTATAGCATGTGATGGATGCGAGGAAATCATCACAAATCAATTTGAAATAGAGAAGATCACTCATCGCCCGTAAATTTTACCTACACTCCCAATATCACTATATCTTTTTCCCCACAAGACGTTTCTGTAAATATCTTTTTTTATTTTATTTTTTTTGCACACATCATTCTTAACCAAATGATGTACCATGACATATTCTAAATCGTAATATTTCGACTCCGTACTATTTCTTTCACAAATCATTTTAACACACGAACTGAACTTAAAAGTGCGGCAAGCTCATTATTTGCATTCCAGGTTACGCTACTCACAGCATATTTATACTAAGGCTCGGTTCCACCAAGTTTATTTGAAGCCTGTAAAGAGATTTTGTGTTCAGTTAACCATGATTATTGAATTACGCGTACCACCATTATTTTTAAAATCACATTTTACTGGAAAATCGCGATTTACTCTAAAATGCTCGTGGTTCTAACGTGAATCGCAATTTTCTTCATTAATGCAAACAATATAGAGTCCATTTTGCATGTTTTCTGCTTGATTTATCGGTTACGTTCAGTGGTGCGAGAGAACGTAACCGATAACTTCATAACTTCGAAACTACTACCAACTTAGTGCATTAGTACCAACTTCAAAAACATGGATGAACATAAATGACGATTAGTTGTGCATAAAATGTAACCGTGATTAAACGTACCTAATCGTGATTAAGAAAATCGTGATTATTCTCCATTTGGAGAAACTAGGCCTCAATTTTTTGGAAAAGAAAGTGAAGTCCGTATATTATGAATTTTATTACACTTATTTAGCTTAAATTAAATACTGGGTAAGCCGCCTTTTTAAATTTTACTACTTTCACTGCAGTAGGTCAACTAATTGTTGCATTTACATTGCTAAGCGAAGCTCCACATGGGCTCTGAAACACATATTTACTAGTGCTTCTAAAAGTCATTTAAATATTATGCTACGGAAGAGTTAAACCAATTTTAGAACGTTCAGTTGGTCCTATTATTTTCTTTGAATCACTTGTCATTACGTCGGTACTTTTTACTTTAACACTCACACAAAATTGTGATCTAATTGATTATGGAAATTGATAAAATAAACTAGAAGAAAGATGAAATAAAAACCACGTTAGTACGCGAGTGTTCTATCCTAAAACGAGAGGTTCTTAATTCATTATTTCGAAAAATTAGATTTAAAGAATTATAATGGAGGTGAACATTCAAAGAAGTAACATTTCACGTTTTTAAGTGTACGACAATTTTTTTTACTTTCAGTTTCATTCTATTTCATTTAGAAAACCTCTCTTTTCTATTTTGTTAAGATGTAAATTATGGTATGTAGCGTAGAGAGAGTGACTTCTCTCCCTTTTTGCATCACTGCACAAATGCATTCGTTTGGCTGGAATATATAAAACCAGTTCAAGCAGAGATTCCTAAATTTTCCTCAGGTTTTTAAATATATATGTTAGAAGAAAGAGATGTCGTAATGATATAAACCACAGAAAGAACAACTTTTATATGAACATTTGTCTTTGTCAACGTCGTCACCAGGTTCGTGTCATAAATAAAGTCAGGTTATCGATTTTCTTTGTAAACTGTGGATGGCATTCATAACGCAGAAACAATTAGAACTCGGAGAAATTATGCGTTGAATGTATTCGACAGTTACATTTAATAAAGCAATAAAATGAAAAAAATTAATGACAAAGAAGTGATTAAGAATAGCGTAGGAACTCGTCGTGCACAACACATCAATTTTGTTCGCTCAAGAAGATAAGGGATGATGAATTGGGATCTACGTGCCCAAATGAGAACCAGAGAGCTTACCCAGGTCAGGTAGAGTGGAAGGAAAACTGAACATTTTCCTTCATTCAATAAGAAGAAACACTTCAAATATAGATACGTGATGCCATTGATTGGTTAATGATTTGGCATTTTCAAAAAACAATCGTTCAACATTCGGAGATAACACTATCATTATTTAACGGATCAATGTAAGCTTAAAGCACTTCTTTGAAATTCAAAACTTTTTCCTTGAAAAAATATTCGTTTTTAATTCAACGAATAATAGGGAAATAGCGCTAAAAGTATTTCAACATTTTCGAATGTGATGAATGAGAATAAGGAATCTTTGATCGGATGTGATGGTCAATTGCTTGTTTCAGGAGTGTAAATAGATTGAGTATCCTCCACGTCACGTCTCGTCTCGGTACAAGGTACTTGGAAGAGCTCATCTTGGTACAAGGTTGATCATTCTCTCCTCACTTTTTGGAAAATGTCCAAAACTTTGCTGTGATGCTACGCTGCTGTTTTTGTTATTAGTTAAATTCAATTAAAAATAAGTTAAATTTAATTAAAAGTCAAATGATTGTACCCGCTTTTCTTGGGTTTTAATAACGAGAAAAACAAACTTACGTAGTTCCATTAAGAAATATGTTAATATTTCTACGACAGAAAAAAATAACATTTTAGGACTAACCTCAGTGAAAACCACACTTTTGAATGACTACTGGTTCAGGAGATATTCAAGGTGTTGTTTGATATAATCATCTGCATATTAGATCTGAGCTGCATTATTCTAGGATTTTAACTTGTGTTATCTATTTCAGTGGCGTGATATATTAATGTAATCTAGACGTAGCCTAGGAAGCGAGAAGTGTACGTGAAATCTACCTTCCGCCTATTCCATTCTGTCTTGAGCATGAAAAATGAGAGCCCCTCTCCCAGCTATTGATCTCGTCTTGCAACGGAATCCTGGGAGTAGAGAGGTATACTGTGTAAGATGAAGTGACATGAATTAATTAGATTATCGGATCTATTGTAATGAGTAGAAAAAGTAATTGAGATCTCTCTAGTTCTTTGCGAATTGGCTCCAGGAGAGTCTATTTTCAAATTTTGGAGATGATGCCCAATGTCGTATGTGTGTGTATATATTAAGAATTTTGTTCCCCCGATAACTTACGAACAAATTGATTCGAAACCAAACTTGAGATTTGCCTTTTAATGCATTTAGAATAGATACCTATTTCTGGTCATCTCATACCGACTTCATTTACATACCGTGCTCTACATCCGGTTTCTTAAAAATCAAAATTTTGAAAATATGCTTAGAAGCATTTTGATTGGTCAGTTAATTCTGCGTACAGATTGCTGAACCATATTCCTGTACGTTGCAACGTTTTAGAGATACAGCAAAAATTTATTACATAAAAGAAGGAGTTATCCTGAAGGTCCTTTATTTAAATCTACGTATAACGCTATTGCAAAGAGTATGATGTGGAAGATAATTCAGGAAACTTATACTTTAATGTGCATTTATGAAATTTAGAATTCTACCTTGTAATATGATAATATTTTGAAAAAGATTGATTATTTAAATACGTCTTTGTTTAATAATTTTAATATAATATGATTTCTTTTTTGATTGTTTCTTCTTTTTTCTTATACTTTTAATTTAAAGTAGGTTGTTTAGTGCCCCGTGTTTTTGTAATGAAAGTTATATAACTGGAATGTTAAGTAGGGCACTCTCCAGAATTTTTTGCTACATTTAATTCTGGAATGAAAGATGAAAAAGAGATACACTTAAGCTGCGGCGCCTTCAAGTGGTGAGCTACTATCACTATGTGTAATCGACTAGAATAAGGGTGCATATCATAGTGTTAAGTGAGCATTGCGGATAATGATAAATAAAAGAGATAATGAAGTGAAGATAAAAAAGTAGGTTATAAAGAAGTGATGAGAAAGTAAAAAGAAATAAAATGAAACGAGAAGAAATAAAAAAGAAAGAGAACAAAGAAGAAGAAAAAGTAAGAAACGCAAAGATGAAATAAATTGGTCATGCGATGTGTGCCTAATCCGACGAGATGTACCGGTCTCTCGGTGTGTCTCTTCCTAGCGCAAAGCGGGCGATATGAAAAGATGGGTAATTTGTGGACCTCTTTCTTCACGCGCGTCTCTCACAGAAAGAAGATGGATGGCGGGGAACAAAGAAGGACGCCCTGAGGGTGGGGGATGGGAACTGCGACTGAGGGCTGGGATTGTTGATGCGAGGGAGAGGATGGAGGTGTGCTTCAATGGATAAAGAGTGCCAAGTATTTCAGAGGATAGACGCTAAGAGAGAAACGTAAATTGAAAATTAAATTATTGTTTACTGGATCGTTTATAGTTTAAAGAAATTGGAACTCATTAAATAAATAATTGAAGACTTACGACCTCTTATGAACAAATAATATATTGTGAAGATCTCAACGTTTAATATATATTCGCCCATAAAAGGTGGTAAGTGTATAATTATTTATTTAATTAGATTATGAAATGGGAGTTATCTGTAGTAGAAATGGGAACTAATTATGAATTTATGTCTTGATTCCTTAGGACAGATTTCAGGAGCAAAGATTGATTGCTAATTTGAGCAAATAATTTAATGTCAAGAATGAAGTAGAATCAAGATATTTTAAATGAGAGAAACAATTATCTAAATTCCTTGGCGGTGGTACAGATTGTATGAATTAATGAGTTTAAAAAATCCAAGAACAATCGGAAAAAGCGAGGGTGAGAATAAGACGAAAGTGAAAATGCTCATAAGTTAAACAATCTTAATTAAGCATCATATTCCGTTCAAATAATTTGAAAGTACCAAAATTATAAAACATGAACTGAAATGTAATTTAATACATATTTTATATTACTTCCCGTTTATTATATGTTTAAGTATTTTTCTTTCAATTTTTTACTCTTGTTAAGTAATTCAACTCAAAGAAAGTCGTAAATTATAGAAAAGTTATTTAAAATTACCATTGTCGAGGAGTTTTACGTTATATTATTGATTGCACTAAAATGAGCTCACTTAAAACCCTGATTTATGGATAGTGTTTGTACACTTCCCCATTTTCAATTTTAGTTTTAATTTTTGGAATCCAAAACAAAAGGAATAGTGCAAAGAAGGTACCAAAAAGTATTTTTATGACCTTGATGTCTACTCTTCCATAAAACTCGACAATGTCATTGAATGAAACCTAACATTGTTGCGCAAATAACAGGTAGTGCAAGTACAATAATGGAGGATACATTAGATTTACGTCGTATGATATATACGTGCTGTCGTATTTGAATCTACGGCGTGTCTGCAACGCGAGCAGTGTCGACGTCTACGAACTAATGGCTTTCGTCACCGAAGGGAAAGGCGAAGGCTGAGACGACATATTAGCCTTTGCGCAATGGCGAAGTGGATGTGATGAAGCGGGAGGCGCTGTGTGACGCTGCGGAGGCACTTAAGGAGATTGCCTTCCCGATATCTCCCTGACGAATTCATATATTCCACGCCAACTAAGAAAATTTATCTGTGCTCTCCGCAAACGGTAAATCCATTTCAAGAACGCGAGACAACCAGATGCCGAATCGTGATAAGGGAAAATAGACCCATGATTGGATGGTTTGGTCAATCTGTTTGAAGTTGCTGCATTAAATAAAATTCATATTTCCTACCAGGAACGTAACCAATGAAAACGGTGGAGGAGAAATGTTTCCCCGGACTCCCGCCAAAATTTCCAAATAACTTTTTATTCAACTACATTTCATTAAAAATATATCACTAAAATATTTTATAATATTACCAATTGTTACTAATTACAATGCGAAATAAATAATTCAAAAATCTTATGACTAATGTAATATATCTCATGACATAATTTCACGTACTGTTTGGACAACTCGAACTTCAGCAAAGCCCAGTCAGCAATATTACCTAGAAACAAGAGACAACTACGTTATTCATAAAATAAAATTATTTGTTATTAAGTTTATGTAACTTAATTTATGAAATCTTAGGGTTTAATATTTCTATTTTTATCTCTTTATTTCTGACACACATAATGAAATAACTCCATGAAAATACTATAACACTTTGCTTAGTAATGAAAATGAGTTGTATTATGAGAGAAATTCGATATCAAATATGGAAAATATCAAAGCGAAGAATCTGTTGACTTAAACTTCTAATAATAAATATAGAGTTTAAGATGAGTTGTCAGAAGTACATTGCAGTTAAAATGCGACGACAATTCTAACTATAATAGCTTAAGAATGTTTTTTTTAATTATTAAATAACGTTCTGATAAAATAAATTTTATAAAAAGATAGATACACTATACCTGTCAAAAGTATAACTAACCAAAAATTACGAGACAAACATTTTTTTAGAAGAGAATTGAAATAACTTATTATTATTCATACACCATATTATCTTAATATTTTTAACAAATACCAATTACTTTATGAGAAATTATTGCGTATCTCAGAGCCTATTGTTCATCATATCTGACCACATCCTTTGTACTTCAGTCTGGGAAAGAAGAACATCGCTGAAGTGTATGTGACAGGGTATTGAGCGCGGTGGTTACAAATATGGATTCAAATTGATACTCAAAGAGTATTTTCTCTTCATTTACGCAAAAATGAAATGATATTTCTCAGTATTCGTTGTAGCGAATAACAATGAAATATTATTTCACATTTCTATTTCTGTGTTTTGCGTCAACATATTGGAAGAGCGTCGTAGAGATTCTTTTTCAATATTTTAACGCAAAACGTGATGACAGAAATGTTTCATTCTGATCTCGTGTGTTTTATCAACATGTCAAAGAAACACAATAAACGCCACTGCAAGAAAATGGAGGGTGATCTCCCTAAGCGTCGCATAAAATAAACAAATGATAGATACTACGAGAGTGACAAATGAGAGCGATTGCAACACTCGGATACAACTGTCTTCCGCTTGGAAAATACATCAAAGCAAATATCGGTCTATTTTTTCAAGTAAATACTGCACATTCCGCCATTCGTCTTGTGTGTTTGGAGAGGAATAACAGAGATGGACCGAGCGCAACCAGCAGAGAAATAAGAATAGGAATTTGTGGGAGAAAACATGCGACTCATATGAAATGGTTACGAGGCCATTTCTCAGATCGACATTTTGCGTCTTCTGCGGAACAACAG
>NNCF01125969.1:1280106-1306715 GCA_002313205.1 Laupala kohalensis | reverse complement strand
ATATATATATATATATATATTTGGAATAGAAGACGAGAATCACAGCTGAAAACCTCATCTACTTCGATCAACTGGGAGATCGAAACTGAGTTCTTCCGGTGATCACTGTGTCGGGAGTGAGAACGACACCATTAGTTTATGGTAACTAGTTTGAGTTCTCTTTTTCATCACTTTGGGGTATTCTGATAGAGTGAAAAAAAAAAATTAAAATATGTATGTCATTGAATAAAATGAACAAAAATACACAATTTTGGAATCTTTTTATGATATATACAACAATCTTTAAAAAATTAAAAATGTTCTTATAAAATCAATTTATAAATGCGATAAAAGAAATACGATATATTTATTTATTAGTTCTCCAGGTTTGAATCGCGAAACAATACTAAAGCAGATGAGGTTATAATGCAAAATATGTTAACACGATAGATAGGACATTCTTGTAAAAAAATATATGTGAACGGTTAAAATTGAATTTAATGAAGCGCCTATAACATCGCAATAAAAAAAGTGTTGATCGTAAAACTTTGAAGTACTCTTTGCAGAAAATGTTGCAAATGCAGACCTAAGTTACTGACCAGCAAGCTCGAGTTTACCGATGCGAGAGCCGACAATGTATTTTTTATCATTCAAGTTATCACTGATACATTGGATAGATGACCTCACCGAGTCGGTTAAACGGATCAGGCAAAAAAAAATATGGCGATCATGTTATAATCATCTTCGAGATTTGATATTGCCATCTGAGGACCTTTCACCCGCGCGTGATGAGGACTGGCCGACGACCTGGAAATCCATTAACAGACTTCGAACGGGAGTCACCAGGTCGAGAGTGAATAGGAAGAAATGGGGCTTCCTCTGCGAAATTTCAGCGTGTGAATGTGGCGAGGGGCAAACCACTGCTCTCCTTCTTGAGTGCCGACACTTGTCATTTTGTAATCTTTACTTGTTATTCCTGCACTGACCGTTGGTTTCCCGTGGTTCCCAACGGTGCTTAACGACTTTCGCTTACGATCGTAAAACATCACAACTTTCAGTATATCCACAAATTCCACTATTATGCCTCTCTTTTTCTTTATTTTTATTGTAGTTTACTAATTTGCTTTATTTTACCTAATAATCATTTAGTCGCAATTACCCGTCAATGCAACTAGAAATTCTTTAAGAGTAAATACAAGGATGCAGTATGTACAGCCCACGGTCAAGGGCTCATTTAGAGATGCATGGGCCTTCTGCCCCGCCAATATAATATATTTAAATATTCTATTTCTTTTGAATTATGTAAATAAAGCCCATTTTGATTTGATTGATTTGATTTGAGTGCTGACTTGCCCCAGTGGTGTGAAGTGTGCAGGACTTGATAGAAACGACTAAAAACGCGGCCAAATTCTGGTCTAAGCGTTCCGTATGTTGCGTACAAACATGAGTGGTGGTGTTCCTTTCTTCTTCTTCTTCTTCTTCATCTTCATCTTCTACTTTTATTATTATTTTTTTAATTTTTTAGATGTTTTTACACGATTGTAATGTAATCGGTTGATGGCACAGAAACACTATTCAGTATTTTCTGAGTGCAGATATGTGCATTTCGACATTCCACTGAACATTTAATCAACATGACAACTATCGAAGCAGAACTAAATAAAACCTATGACAAACATAATTCAAACTCAAATACCCTAAAAGTGAATGAAATCAAAAGAACTCATTGGTTTTACCTATTCTATTTGTTAATTATGCTCCTGTGTAAACTGTATTTTGATTTGACTGGATATTGCAATTATTTGTATTGCACATACATATTTGAATACAATTATGAAAATTGTAAATATTTTTGTTTTCTTCGTCAATTTTTTCCCATAAAAAAATTAACATGAATAAGAAGCGATAAATGAATATTATCATGAACTCATCGTCGAACCCCGAGCTACACCGTGTAAAATTTGCTAGTATTATTTATTAATATTATTATTATTTATAACAGTTTTGTTAACTGAATTATTGTATATTAAACATTTTTCACAATATTTACTCAAATTTTTGAAATTCATCGAAAAATAATGCCTATATATTAGCCTAGTGTCTCAAAACTAATAAAATAATAACAAGTCCTGAATGTACCGTGCGACATCTAACGCGTGTTTGCGGAAGCTCGGTCGTCGTTCGCTTGTCTTGCTGACGACATGTGGTGCGTCGAAGCCATCATGGGCGCCATTTGTAAATTTTATTAATTAGCATTGGCCGTGACTAACGAGGGCGATTCGACCAACAGGCGGCTGAGCAACGTAATACATCGCTGACACGCACTGAGCCACTGGCAACGCCGCCGGAGCGATGAGTACTCGTGGCGTTGAAGTATCGAGTTGAGTTTTCAATCCATCGCTACAGATATACGTCACCGGACACTAATGATATTTTCCGTCAAATAGCTCGTTTGCAATTCGTTACTTGAGTTTTGCACTCTACGGGTAAACTGAAGTGACATTGTGACAACTTTCGGTCAGGTGAAAATGGCGACGAGCCATAAATCAAACCCGGGACTCCTGCTTTGATTGCAGGAGTGTTAACCACTTCCACAACTGTACACCATTTCCACCCAGACGTAAACCTCGGCAGACGTGAGAGACATCCAAATACAGGAGATAAGTGAACAAGGCGAACAGAACGGGTGGTATAGTGGTTAACACCCCTGTGATCAAAGCACGAGTCCCGGGTTCGATTCCTGACTCGTCGCCATTTTCACCTGACTGAAAGTTATCACATATTTTCTCCAAGTATGGGGTACACGGAAGAAATATGTACATCAAACTGAGTTTTCAGATGTGGGTGATTCTTGATCTCAACATGTAGCGAGAACAGTTTTAAAGCAGTACACGCGAGTCTAGTATGATCGACACCTCAAAGCATGATTTTTATTCTTGGTTTTCGCAAAACTTTTATTTCTGGGCACTATACGGGCGTCCTCTCGTGAAAGTAATGGTACAGAAATTTGACAAATAAGGATATGTCTAGAAAAAACACGAGAGCAACCTCTCCCCAAATATCGCGAAAAAGTATATTAAAACATGGTTATGATGAAATGAACGAAGTGCCTGGCAGAGTATAATTAAAATTCAACTGTATTGTGAGTACAAAGAATGGATGATATTAAAGTCACAGCTGCAGACAAGATTTAGGTGAAGAGAGTGGTAGTTTTAAAAGGTTTCAGAATCGCTGTTCTACAACAAGACATAGAATTGATTCAGATATTTTCTGGAAATTTCTTCACGAAAGTAAGTCACCGACAGCGGTGCTCAGGTGGTAGCGTCTTCGCTTCCCCGATCCCGCTGAGCGGTAGATCGCAGTTTCAATCCCTGCTCGACCGAACTTGGTGAGGTTTTCAGCTGGGGTTTCCGTCACCTACTCCAGACAAATGTCGGTTCGGTACCGTAAGTTCCCCGCCAATCCAACATCTCTCCTTCCCAATTCCCTTTCCCCAAGTCCAACGGTTAGGTGGAAGGGTAGGCCTCATGACCTTTATGCCAAAAGGCATAAAATATATAAATAAATTTTTTTAAAAAATTTATACTGTAACTGAAATCAAGAAAAGAAAGTGAATATGTAAAACGTTCCAGGAAATACGTCACAGGAAAGACTACAGAAAATCCGTCGCGATAAAATGGTTCAAAACCAAAAATAAACCGTGCTGTTGTTAGCCATCTACTTACACAATGTTTCATGGTAAACACCGCGGGTTGTGTGTTCCTGCTACCTTCTGACCTCCCGCGGTCGTCGTGAATATCGAATATCACATCTTCTCGTATCGCATATGAAAAGGGCTCGCGTGCAGCCAGCCGCTGCATTTCGTTGAAGACTCGAGTGGGCGGAAGGGCGTCGCGGGGGTTTTTGGCCCACTGACGAAGGACGCCGGAATGATGCCTCCTCTCGGCCGCCCCCCTGCGAGGTGTTGGAAGGGTCGGCGAAAGGAAAAGGAAACGACTATTTGGGGAAATGAAATCTGCATTCACACGAACCTCACACAAATGTTCGTTTGACAAAGGGAAAAACGGCGATCCCTGATTATACAAAGGAACACCAAGATTCTATTTTTATATTCTGACAAGACAAAAATCTATACTAATATATCAATGCGTAACGCAAAAGTATCTGATCACGACCAGTGGCGGATCTAGATAGCAATGGGGGGGGGGGTGCGGCTACATTTTATAAATATTACAATAATTATTGCAAATATTATAATTATTGTAGTTATTATTATAAATATCATTGTTAATATTATAGCGATTTAGTATTTTAATACAATACATCAATTCATTATATAGATAATTAAAAATTCATTAAATGTATTAATTGTTTAAAATGGAAAATACATATTAAAGGATAAATATATATTTTATATCAATTTCAATATTATATGTTGAAAGTTCAGGTTCCATGGAAGGGCCTATAGCCCCCTTAGTTTCCCCCCCCCCATAGTTCCGCTAATGATCACGACTAAACTACGGAACCGAAAGTGATCAAATTTGGCAAGGAGATATTTAGCTGTTTAAAAAAAATAGTTTAATCTTTTTACTATTGTAATAAAATGTTTATATATTGTAATATATGTTGGGGTAATTTTGAGCACAATTTTCTGTCACCGGACATGTCACATAAAACATTTATTCTGACATTATATATTTGTATCACAAAATTGTGCCCCACCCCCAACGTACGATGAAACGTTTGTTGTAAAATTCACCATGACTCGCGAGCCGCAAAAAAAACAACGTTTCCTTGGCCGACAGTTGAACATTGCTGCTTTAAAAAACTGAATTGGACTACGCAGTGGGTACAGTTATTTCTTTTTCCATTATTTATATTTGTTAAGAAGTTTTTAATCATCACGTCCGCAATAAGAGATTAACCAGAATGGGTGAAAATTCCTTCGTGTGGTCCACGCAATGGGTTATCACGAAGGAGGTAATAAATTTCTTTTTATTTAATCTTAAGAATTCATCGTTCTTGATACTTTTCTTAATAGATTTTAAGGCACCATGATTTGTTGACTGACTAAAATACTAAAGAGAAACATAATACCGTTTAGAATTATTAACAACTGAATAGCGTAAAATTTGCAGGAAAAGAACTAGAATAGACATGTAAAATATACCTACGAAAAGTACTTGGAATTAAGAGATACATTTCCCATATTCAGTTTAAGTACCTTTAAAATATGTTTTACAAGCGTTAGGTGATTATAGTAGCTGGAAGCCAAAAGAATAATTCGTGGGAATTAAACTCATTTTTATTTAGACCCTATTCAGCATAAGGGTTCACACAAAAGTAATCCTTACTCTCTAGGCTTATAAATGGAACTAATTATAAGGAGATGAAATATATGGATAATACATTTCCTTATCTCTTTGATTAAAACAACTTGCATATTCATGACAGCATATCTACATTCACCTTCCTACACAGAAAACTCTAACGGTGAGAAAATGAAACAAAATGTGAATTGTAAATTTCTCCGTGTCTCTTGAAGGTAAGTATAAAAATTTTAATAATCAAAGCACTAAAATACATACTTTAACTCAAATATTTCACTGATGATTCCATAGAAATTTTAGCGATCGTTTTTTTTTCTAGTAGCAATGTCGTGTCAATCGTTTCATTGAAACATCGTCAAAGCTTCGCTCAACTAAAAAAGCTAAAATAAATAAACTGAACAGGTTTCAACAGGCACAGAACACATAACATACGATAAGTTTTATTTCACCAAAACATTACTTACTAGCTTAATTTCAATTTTTGATTGTTATCGGACGTTTAAAATTAACTGTAAAGGCAGAGTAAAATTAACGCAAACTTTTTAAGAAAAAAATTTCGCAAACTGGAGACAAATTAGCTATTTCCGTTCTTTTCCTTATGTTTCACTGTAAACAAACATCTTTTCTTTCAAATTTAACCATCCAAAAATTAGTGGATTATTCATGAAATAAACACACATAAAAAGTTAATAGAAATAATTTTTAATTATTCAATGAAAGGGTTTTTAAAACTGATTTAACACATATGGCCTCAAAATAAAAACATAAGCAAATTTTCTATGGACTTTGTTTGTTATTCAAAGGGAGAATCGTAATAATAATTATTTTGCTTCATCTGTTTTAGTGTTGGTATTTATTTTTATCTCAATATTTATATGAATGTCGAAAGATCTAAATTTTCTGACTCGACAAGTTTTCCATAAAATAATATTCCTAATTTTGAAAACTATTGATATAAATGGAAGAAGCAGTGTTTTTTTCTAAATAACTCACGTCTGAATTCACGGGTATGATTTATTATACCCATGTGTTTCATTATACTTTCCATTTAATTATTTTATCGTGTCTTCCATACAATGACGTGGTAATAGCGAAGGTGGAGTTACATCACTAAAAAATATCTAAAATCGTCATAAATAAACGAACTAACTTTGATCTCAACATGAAAACCATACCGCGACGTCACGCGGATAACACTCGCCATTCGCTTTAAATGTAGAAATTTAAGTGAAATAACCTTTTACAATTTTTTTAGTAAATAAGAATTTAAAAAAAAATACTCTAATCGAATTTTTCATACATTAATTACTCGTCAAATAATTTACAGCAATCAAAAGTACTTACGGAATGGGTCGCTTCCTATACGATCCCCAGAGGACACGTGGGTGACTTCTGTCATCCATTTTTAAAGTAGCAATATTAATGAGTATTTATTAACACGTCTTATGTATAACCAAGTAAGTAACTGATTTTCGTCTATATATTCAAATAGTATACTTAAGTTGTTTATAAAATACTCTATGCAAAAATATTAAAGTGCATACAGAATAGGACGAGTGGCTGACGCGTGTCACCCTACACTATCAANATTGCCAAAAAACAAAAACAAAAAAAAACAGGGCGGCATAGAGGTTAAACAACAATTAATGTGAAGCGATTTATGTCTATGGTGAAACTAGCGCGCAAAGCGAGCCGAATCACTAAGAAGTATAATTATTTTCTTTAGTTTTACGGCAACAGTTTAATAACACAACATTATGAATTATAAAGATGATAAAACATGATTTAATTTGTATCTATCGGTTAATAATATAGTGCAAACAATATTCAGGAGCTCTCTCGACTCGTTTAAAATACACACGAGCATATATAAACATGGCGACCGAGCCCAACGGTTTCTCATTTCGGAAAAAAAGTGAAATATCTTTCTCAGATGTACGGTGAACTATAGATAAAGGTGATGTAAAAATACTATAGAAAATTTACTACAAATCAAATAAAACGTCTGTTCAAACATCGGTTAGATACTGCAAGATAAAACAAATGGATAATCTGAGGACTCGATGTTCTTTGTGCCGATTGAGTGACATCTCTCGATTGTTGAGCTTCCATGAACAATATCTTCAAACCTCATAGATCCATTGAAAATTTACGCCTTTGAGTTAAAAAACACAAGTGAATGAAATGTTTGGACATTGTAGTACCTAATTAACAAATTATTATGTAATTACTTATCCTGGAATTCACGAGGTTGCATTTCCCCGCCAGAATACGTGAAGATATGTTATTGTAGATTATTATCCATTAGCATTATGTCCGATCGATACACGGTCAATATGTGACGTCACGACGTCACGCTATCGATAGACCGATCGATCTGTCGATCGTGACAACAGCAAGCAGCTACAAGAGAGCCACGGATATGTGGACACTCACTTGCAACAAATCACTCTACCGGTCATCATCTTGTTACATGTCACTCAACCGGTCATCACATCATCTCATCACTCCTCATCTAGCAGCCACGACATGTGGAAACTCTGCAAAATTCGTCCGAGGCGACATTAAATGTGGCATAGTATTCTCGTCATTCGGCACGCAAGCCGACGACTTTCCCTTCAGTTTCTACTAGGAAACAGCTGGGGGAATTATTTTCAACCGACAACAGCACCTCTCGTTGGCGTAGGCACGCCGTTGAATCGCCATGTGTTAAGCTGTCAGTAATTCAAACTCAACTGCACATCAACTCAAAATGAATCAAATGGACATCAACCACAACGCCATGCAGGCTGACAGCTTACACTCTTTCAAGAAACGGATCATCTCACCTTATCCCAGCACATCACCTGAACTTCAGCTTTGTAGCCTTTCATTACTTTCAACCTTCATGTTTTGTTAATAAATTGTTTTGTTGGCATGTCCAGTGTTCAACTCCAACCTCATCTACTTCCTCATTTTTTGGTCCTTCGAACTCCACTTCCTCACCCTAGATGTACAAGCAATTACCCCTCAAATTCTGTACAACTTCCATCACTTTCGTGATTTAAAAGTTGGTGTTATTTTGTAAATAAGTGTTTCCTCCGTAAGACGCAATGTATTACACCATCGATTATAATTGGAAATATCTCATTTAAATGCCTGATTTAATTTTTTTTCAACTTGAAATCGCAAAGAGTACATTTTGTTACTGTGTCTATTTATTCCGATTATAGGTATTTTAGTAATATAATTTAATCTACGCTTGTGTTTCCTTACGTTTACCAACCTGAACGCTCATGACAACATTCAGAAAAAAAAGATTACTTCACATGGATGACTAATATCGTCCACGTGACTACTGTGGGGTTAATAGGTCCAATCTTATTCTTAACCAAAGAATCTTAATCTTGTGTCTCTATATATACTTTTCAGTCCGGCCATTAAGACAACCTCCTATTGCCATTCCGTCTCTCACAGCCTCCATTCTCTGCAACGGAGAGTTTCTAGAGACAAAGATGGAGGATAGCGGCGTCCACATTTCCTAACGGCCTCCCCTCTCATTACCCGCTCCTTTCATTATTAAGACTTACACCAAACTGTTAGCCCTTACGGAGAGCTTTTAATTAGAAGCAACTCCGCTTTCCTGGGCTACGGCGCTGGCTGGGAAGGTCATGCGTTGGGTAGAGCAAGGGCGGTTGTCCCTTTGCCGTCATTTACATCATACTCATGTTTACTATCTGAACGTGGCTATGCACTTAACACACCATCGTGCTTGGTTACACTCATATAATAATAATAATTCACTTTTAAAAATATGGTTTCCTCCTGATTCAGACTTTATTCACGAAAAAAAATAAAAATAATTTTATTTTCAAAATAACGGCTTCAAACAGTGTTTGACCACGTGGAGGACTATACACTAATTTACTCTCCGGAAGCAAGCAAGGGACCATCCCATCAATTCCGATCAAGGGTTCTAAGGCAGAGGCGGATTGAAAATTTTTAGCAAAAATTCCTAAATAAGATAAAAAGTTAGTTGCGTGTCATAATAGCAACATAATTTGTATTTAATAAACAACAAAAAAAATTCACAAGTACTTACTATTATCAAATTATAGGTTATTCGGAATTTATTTTTTATCAATCGCAACTATTAGAATAACTCTAAATTCGATATTAATCATCACAATAGACCGCCACCCCTATGCGAGAGCATAGAGAGCCTGTATATAAAAGTTGTCTCTACCTAAAGAAAAAAACCGAGATAACCAGGGCGGGACTGGATATTATCAAATTATATACCAAGATAGTTCTATTTAACATGTACTGTATAGTGAGGTGCAAATATCGATTTAAATACTAAAAACTATGTTTACATTTGTTATTTTATAACGTTATATAATTCTTGACCACTAGTAACCCATGAACTATTAACCCTTATATCAGTTAACTATATAAGGGTTAGTGATGTTCCTTTTGGTGCATTAAGTGCATTTGGTGCATCCATCCTTTTGGTGCATTAAGTATGCAGGATGTGCCTGATGTGTAGGGTATTGATTGGTGTGAGATGGATTATGATGTTGTAGAATTTTGTTAAAAAGGCATGTGTAATTGTACTCGTTATTTTTAGCAACTGTATATGTATAAATATCCTAATGTGTTTGAGCTTTTTGATGTTTTATTGTTATTATTAATATTTATCACGTCAATATTTCTTATTTGTATTCAATCTTAACACAGTTGTGTACATTATATCCGAACCAAGAATTGCTTCAGGTTTTCTCGTTGGTACTTTGATCAGAACTAATGGGATGGTATCATATTTCATCCAATGAGTGGAGTAGCATACTGCCCCATATATATATATATATATATATATATATATATATATATATATATATNAATATAAATACCTAGCCTTATTATTCCCAATTCATGTGGGGTCGGCGAATGGGGATGGATATGATGCTTCGTTTTATGTAGCTGGGGAATGCTAGGGTGCCGGATGCCCTTCCTGCCGCACCTCCCCAGAAGTGGTGATTATGAATGAAATGGGGGTGAATGATTATGAATGAATGTTGTGGTGGAATGATTGACGGGAAACGGGAGACATCCCGAGAACACCGCTCCGTCCACCACCTCGGATTCTACTTGGATCGGACCGGGTTTGAGCCGGAGTCTCCAGAGGTAGAAGGCGAGCGCGTTAGGCACTACGCCACGGGTCAGCAAGTTATAACTGTTTTTCATAAATAAAATACTAGAAAGGGATCTATTTTGTGCTCAAATCAAAGATGTATCAATGACTGTTTATGTGTTTCTTTGTCTAATAAATCAATTTTTAAAAAAACGTTATATAATTCTTGACCTTTTGGTTTTATAGGAGTAATATCTTGAGGAATAGATAAAAAGAAAAAAATAGGGGAGGGTACATTAAGTAAAGAGGATGTGACTGTTGTGCAGGCGTTTAGGTAGAAGATGTGAATAATGATGAGGATGAGCGATCTTATGGAAATATTGTAACAAGTCTAGAGTATGGATAGAATATATCTCAAACTTATGCAGTGTTCTTTTGTATATTCCTGAAGATAACTCCTATAAATTTTATAAATTTGTTGTCAAAGTAAGTTACAAACTGCATATGACCATGAGGAGGAAAAGGAGTATGTTGTTGAGGTGAGGCACTTTCTACTTTTTGATGTATGAGAACTCATCAAACTTATTAAAATTTTCTTAAACGATGTACACAAGCCAGAAAGATATTTTGAATTTTAACCTATCACTCAGGACTGGAAACGTGCGCGTATTTCTTGAAAGCGTCACGCAGATAATAGCTGTTCAATGAGCATTGATGTCAATGAACAGCTATTCGTGCTTTCTTTGTATAGATACAAAAAAAAAATGATATTCTGATTGAAGTCAGCGTGGCTCAGTGGGTACAACTGCAGCGAGGTGCTGGTCACATCTCCTAGTGCCGAGGTCTAGTGACGGCAGAGGTCTACGACTCCGTGAAGCCCTTGGGCGCCTTCGGGACAATTTGACTTTTCATATCTGAATAAAACGTCCTTATATCGCGTTATAAGATCAATAAGAGAGTGGCAAAAATGACTTCTAATGTTCCTTTCCTCCGGGACGTAATGGAAGAATCCTTGATTAAACTATTATTATCCATTTATTTCTAATTTTCGTAAAAATTCCTAATTAATGAAAACAATTCAAAAACATAAATACATGAACTATTGATGATTTTAGCATATTCCATGCTGGCACCAACAGTTGCACGGGTAATACGTTGAATGCAATCATATATTGAGAATATCACTCTCAAACTCCATCCATCACCGATCGCATGAGTCCAGAATACACAAAAATAAGGTTTCGAGTCTCATAATCTTATCTTCCTGAGGAATGCTATCTCCTAGAACGTATCTTCCATTCTATGTTACATATAGCCTGTCTTAGTTGTTCTTGGGGACTTCTTCTGAGCCCTCATGTATGAGCTGTAGTAGTCCACGGTGTCTCAAATTACGACGTAGCGCGCATATTTTTTTCTATTAATTTTAGTCATTAAAATAAAAACTTCGACGATCCTTTGTGATATTCGTTCATTAGTTGTTTGCTCTATCCACGAAATTCTCAACATTATACACAACACATTAATATTTTACCAGATTTTTTGTTCCTTTTTCACGAAATCGGACGAAGAAAATTTCACTAATAAGGTTTCGTACTTTAGAGAATTACGAAATGTGATGATTCCCTATTATTTAATATTCCACTTTTTCCTTTCCAAGATGACAGTATTTAAAAATTACTTCAGGGAAAGGCGCTTCTAGGATAATTTACATTGAAACGATGTCTCTTGACTTCTAGATTCCTCACAAAATCACTGACGCGTCTGGTATATAATTGGAACGTGAGTTATGTAGTTCTCCATTGTATAATATCATGTACTATCCACAACCGTTGTGGTATCATTTTTACATTATTAATGCTAGAGTAAAACTTACCTGCAATGTAAAGATGCAGGCCAAAGTAGTACGTGCTTTATTACTCAGGTGATCAATCATATTTTCATACACAATATAGGTTATATTCAATATTCCTTTCAATATAATCGTAGGAGTTGATCTAGTTCTACCAAAGCACCTTGAATCAAATACTTCACGACTTTTCATATTTTCGAAGCGTCCGTGTTTCACCAACATGGAGTAGGACACTCCAAACAAGTGATCATGAGACTTTTCCTTAAGTCTAGATGTTACGGTCCTACTTAGACAGCAGTGGAAAACTTTCATTTACTTCGCTGTCCCGACTATTGCTTTGACTGCAGTCAGAAACTCTTGGGCAGCGGAAAGGCGTTTCGCCATTTCCGCTGGCCGCCTCCGCCCTCCGAAGTCTTCCTTCGAGGCGTGGGACTCGGGTGGTCGGCATCACGCCCTAGTGGCGTGAGCTTTTGAACAACCAATAAAGGACCGTAAAAGTGTCGTCATCCCCATGACATCATAATAAACTTGATGGGATTGGTACCCCCCTCCAGGGGACAAAATTCAAACAACAGAGATCTCTGGCAACGAGCAAGTGAGGGGGGGGGGGATCGAAGGAACGGACAGTGTTTGCCCAGCGCGACACTCCGCAAGACGTGCCTTCAGCGCGGATTGTGTAATATTCATTGCCCTTCAGGCCCTGAAATTGTTATATTTTCTTTCCCATCTGTATAATATTTAGAAGCCTTTCAGTATTGAAATATATTGATTGATTGTATTTGGCAAGGGCCATGAGTATGGCCACTCTATAGTGTATTGCAATGTATTATTATGGTTTCATGATTCCAACGTAGTATGTATATTTTCCTGTGTTTTTTTTTTTTACTCCCAAATATGTAAACTCTTCAACTTTGTTCCACCTAATTGATGACCATTCATTTAACATTCGCTTCAAGGTTGGCTAAATTATAAAATAATTTCAACATATCTAAAAAGTAATCTATTAAGTGCTCCATCATTCATATTTGACGTTGCGATGTTTTAGAGAATGCAGGTACGTCCAACAAGTTTTGAAATTCCATGTTTAATGAGATTCGCGACGGAATATAGGTTTATTATTATCTTAAAGAAACATATACTACGCTCCAAGCTCTTTGAACTGTGACTTGTCATAACTAGAACTAGCGATTTTCGTCTGAAACGTTTAACGACTATGAAAAAAAAAAAAAAGAAATTTTTTGAAGCATCAAACCTCGTTGTTTTAGCATTACCCTCATACCAAAGTTTGCATGTTACAGAAGTCATTAATAAAAAACTTTATTCTTCTTTAACAGATTTGAGACACGCAACACATTAACTTCCCGAGGAAAGGTAGAAAACATGATAAGTTCTTGTATTCATAAAAAGCGTTACCGAGAAGTTTCACAACAGTTATCTTTTGAAAACATTACATTGTAACCAATGTATAAAAATAAATTTTTTTTAAAGAAATTTTTGGACTGCTCAAAGTGAGAACCTTGAAGAGTCACAAAATAGAACAAGAAATTATGTGAATGAGAACATATTGTACTTCGTTACTTATATGCAGAAAATGAGCGATAGATACTTAAACATATTAAAAATAATTTCCTACTTTCCTGTTTTGTGAAACAAAACGCCACAAAGTAAACTATTTTTTTTCCATAAAATAAAATTATATGAATGTAATTTTCATATGAAGTAGCAATAATGAAACGAAAGTTGAGTTTTTGGTGGCGGTGAGGTTGATCTCGAAATAATAATGAGTGTTTATACACTCTTTTAAATCTCAGGAAAAATATACACTTTTTACAAAAGTGGAAAATGAAAACTTAGTGTCTCCAATAAATGTGTTTACATTGAAATCATATTCTCCAAGTCTGCTTGTAGCATGATGCCAGAACAAAAAGTTTGGAGACAAATTATCAACTCACTTTTAAACTTGAACCAAGTTCCACATACACGAAGCTTCTCACGCATATTATCCACAAGTTTTTATATTTCGAAAAGCAGACATACAGCAATTTAAAAAGTCTCTTAAGATCATATTATTCGGCGTAAGTGGTAAAATAAGTGTTACAATAAGATACACTGTGGGAGTTCGTTCTCATAAAAAAATTAGCAGTTCTTCTCTCGGAAACATTAGTAAGCTTAAAATTAAAAAAATAAATAAAAAGAAATAATTAGTAAGCTTAACAGTCAACAGTAAATATGCACATCTGGAGATTACCAGCCAATCTTAATTCTCTCTCTGCTCTTGTAATTCATCAATATTAATCAAACATTGCATTTAAATTGCAATAACCCTACAGAAGAGACCTTTAAAATTTATGACAATTTTATTGATTACTTTTTCCGATTTCAATGTCACAGGAATTCCAAATACTTCACTTTCATTAACATAGGTGAAGTTATGAAGCATCTGAAATGCATATATTATTCTACAAATAACCGTGCCAACATATTCTGTGACTTTAATTTTCTTTCACCATAAGAAATTCAGGTATTATAATAATGACAATTCAGTACACACTCCGGAGTGTGATCAGACATATCATGGCGGAAGGGTGGAATGGTTGAACATTCTTTAACTGAAATTCTAATTGATCATTAAAAATCGAAGAAACTGATTGTGACAATCTTTCTTGGAGAGAAGAATCTTCTTCACATTTCCTTTCGTAGATTTTGACCCAGATTTTGACTCTGTCCTTGCAAACAAATGGAAAACAATTTTTCATAATGTAAAAATGTTTCAAATTAATGTATAATTTAGAATGTGTTAAAACTCTAAGAAAGTTCTGAAGCGTGTAAAAATTCTAACAAAATAAAATTAATTAAAAACTTTAACAAACTCCAAGTTGGATGAAATGAGCTTACAGTAAATTTAAATAAAAAATGAGAATTCACATTTTTATCAGTTACCAGAAAATAAACTTAATATACAATAAATTGCGTAATAAATATAAAATAATCTGAATAATATTAGTGTTAACACAAACTGAATCGTGAACAGACTCTATGGGTACATTATTGTTGAGGAAAATTAGGTCTTATGATATTTTAGACCTGTTATGATTACACTTGTATGTAAAATAGAATTTCATCCCAGGATGTTGATATACAAAAACACATTGTGTACCGAATTCATTGATTCAAAATATCTTAGTCTAAATATCAGATATCCCCAGTGGATAGAGTTTAATCCGAGGAAATACATATCATCATTCCACGACCAATGGCTCGTAAATTCAAAAATGGAATCCCCATTTCCGCAAAATACCCGTCAACCACATGCACATATAATAGCTAATCATAATCTATTGAATATGCCTCTCGTATTCTAAATGTTTTTTTTTCCTACTAATCCTCTCGTAAATAGGTTTTTTCCTTTCGGGTACTGACCTTGATTTATCATGGCCTCTCGCAAAGCCCTCTGTAATACCACCCGCGTCCACTACGGCTACCAACTGCTGGCGCCTAATTTCCCCGTTTTTCACATTTACGGCCCGCGGATGGAATGCGCAGGGCTTTCCATCTGCCGTTAAAGAGATAAAGCCTGAATAAAGAGTTGCACAGCGCCCAATGTTGTGGCGGCATAGGGTTTAGTGAGGGGATGTAGGATCGATTGCAGGGTTCAACTCGCGGTAGAAGCTCTTCACAAAATTTACGAATCGACGAAATATTTCCCATTGAAATTTTAAACGGTGGAATCAGCATCCAATGGACTCGATACGAAGAAAACGTTAATTTGTCAATAAAGTATTTCCTTTTTCTTTTTTTCCTCCGTGCAACTGTTTCAAATGCATGTATATATAATTCAATTGTTTTATATATTCTAACGTACCCAAATAGTGGGAAAAATAAATAATAAATTAATTATTGGGTACAAGTTAAGATAATTATAATTAAATAATAAAGTTCGGACTTCAGATGTGAATGAACAACGTATATTCTGATAATTAAACAATTTACATTTATAATTGTTACAACATTCAAATAATCCCCACATAAAATTACAGAACAAATGTGATAATCTCGTCGTGTACAAATTGTTTTACGTCGTTCCTAGCTCACCAAGCATATATCGTGCAATTACATTTAATTACAACCCTCAAATTTAATACAATAAAAGATTCTGTTCAAAAAAAAATAAGCACGCAATGAGCTCTTATGATTCTTGATCTTGAGATTTGATTTAAAGTTCATTGATTTACTTTACTTTTTTTTATATTCTTTCTTCTCGGATTTTCTTCCAAAATAAATTACATTAAACTCCGAAAATAATTATTTCAATGCCAATTTTCTCCTTAAGATACTCCTTAGCACCAAATCACAATGATTTAAGTTACTTTCCCTATCTCGCGGAACACACTTGATCAATGCTTGCCTCACAGAGACAGATACTCACAAAGTCAAATATTTCTTCAGAAATCGTCAGGTGATTGTACCAACCAAAATACTGCTCGTTCAGGACAAGCCGCCCTCAGCTGTGCTGCCGTTGACCTTGGATTAGCGATGTACTGCTCGGCTTCTGGCCACGTGGTTAGGTCGGGTCTGCTTCCCCTTCAAATATTGGCGTCAACTCGTTCGTACTCGTACTAATGCTTTCGTAAATAGGATGGAGCTTCACTTGGAGCTCACTTCAACCGATCTTATGCCTTTTACGTTCGACTCACTGCGGCCGTCTTTCCTCAAATTACGAGTACTATCAAAACTGTATCGTGAAATGAAATCTGCCGGAAAATAATTTTCGTTCTCACATTAATCGTACAATAGTCTTAATCAATTTTGATTAAATAATGCTTGTGCGGTTCAACTTCCCTCTATACTCTTCAATATCACGTGCGTTTAAATATCACTTTTCCTGCTGCTAATTCCCGTACTTTAAAAACTCACGTTCTCCAATACATAAAACCAACCGCCTCGTACAAAATGGGAACTACTTTCCACGATCTACTAGAACAATTGAGAACCTCCTTCCACGATCAAACTCGAACAATTGAGAACCACCTTCCACGATCTCTCTCTAACAATTGAGAAAGAATCCTCGTTTCGTCTCCTCAGCTCAACATCAGCCCCCACTCTTTTTCACGGCTCATTTAATTCGCCAATCAGATTACCTTTTTGTTATTCGCTTCACGGGCTCACTCAGGTGCTTTCATGATTTAAAGTTCTACGCGTATCTTTCTCAAAAATATGTCGTCGCTTCGCCTCGCTGTCAGAATACGCTCTTCTCGGCGCCACATTTAAATCAACGTTCAATGTATTTTATTCTAACTCGCTGTTACATCTCCCGAAAAAATTATATTAATTATCAAATAATTTACTAACGAATCTGGGTCGTTAGAATATATAAACTGAAGTCCAACAGGGGGACTGACTATAGTCAAACCTTTTCAATATTGTTTTAGAAAAGATCATCAGGGAGTGGGAACCTCACGTAAAAGGCACCCAAATTGGGATTAAAAAGAAAACCGAATTAAAGTCAAATGCCTCGCTTTCGCGGACGATATTGCAATTATCACAGACAATAGATCTGAAGCAGTAAATGCAGTGGAAAAACTGCATGAAATTGCACAAAAATCCGGACTGCAAATTATGTACGAGAAAACCCAATACATGGAAAGACGAGCAGAAAATAATTCCCCTGTAATCACAAAATACGGTAAAATCGCACAAGTTCGGCATTTCAAATACCTTGGCGAAACTATACTACCCTCAGGACTAAACCGAATCGCCAATGAACAAAGAATTACAAAGCTTCAGAAGACCTACAAGCTAACGTGGGCTCACTACAACCAAAAGAGCATTTCGACAGACGCAAAATAAAGGCACTACAAAACAGTAATTTTTCCAGAAGCAACCTACGCAGCCGAAACTATGGTAATAAACGGTCTAACGAAAGATCCTAAGGAAAGTTTACGGGGCAATCAATAAGAACGGCATTTGGATGAAGAGACCTCATAATAAAGTCTATGAAAGGACCAACATAATTACGGAAGAAATTAGAAAACGATGAGCAAAGTTTTACACTCACATCTACAGGATGGAGAACTCCCGGACGGCAAAGAAACTACTTGACATCATTACAAAGAGTAAATGTGGCACCGAATGGCTGAAAGAAGTCCAGAGCGACCTGCAACAGATCGACATAGAAAATCTGGACGACCGCACCGAGTGCCGGAACAAAATAGCGAATGTCAAGTTTGAGCAAAGAACATCACGACAACCAGAGAAAAAATGAACAGATGAACGGAAGAAAGAGCATTCAGAGAGAATGAAGAGATTTTGGGAAAAAAAGAGGAAAATCATCAGAAGATGAAATCGTGTATTCAAGTTCAATCGCTCTCCTAAAGAGGAACAATCGCCATAATAATAATAATATTATATATATAGCGGTACAGCTTGGGTTTGAGCTGGGGTTTCCTTCACCTATTCCAGACAAATGTCGCTTCGGTTCCATACGTTCCACGGTAACCCAACATCTCACCTTCCCAAATTCCCTCCCCAAGTCACGATTAGGTGGAAGCGAAAACCTCATGATCTGAGTCTCGTAAAAAAATATAAATAAATAAATGTCTACATGTTGAAAGACTGGTTGGAATACCACATGTACCAAAAGAATTACCATGGTAAAATGAGGTACCGTGAAGGTAGAGTGTGTGCTCCAGAAACTAGAAGAATTGTGTTGTTTCAATAATAACCACGAACACACTTTTCCTTTGCTTAATTCACCCAGCGCCACCCAATGCTTTTCATTGGTTTCTTCCCGGTCGCTACAAACAACTTATCGTAATTTGATAAATAGTTATCTTTATAGAAGCAACCTTCCTACTTATTCACCGAACCTTGGAGACTTCCACGCTCAGCAACTTCCCAAAAACTTAAAACTTTCCAGAAGAAAAAAATCGCTTGACTTCCGCAAACATTACAAATATTGAAGTACAGTTTCACGTTATACACAATTTAGATGAATAATTATCAAATGGTATAAACTTGTATACCGTTTTTCCGAACGAAAATTCAACCCTATATTTCAGAGATGATGTAAAATAGGGTCTCATAATTCTTTTTATTCGTAGATTAAAAATTAATGACAATCTATTGTAATTATTCAGGAAACAGTTTAGTAATTAAAAGTAGCAAAGTATTTGGCTAGTTACTTCATTAATGATATAATGCATTACCCTACATAAAAAGTAAAGCAGAAATTGGATTTATGGTGGGGATTTAGTTAATGTTCTTGTTAAATATTGTCGAAACTATTTAATTTAACATAAATATAAAATCGTTTAATCACGTATAAAATTATTTTGTAACAAAATATTGAGAGCCGAAAGAAATTAATGACAAAGAAAAAATATTTTTGTTTGCCTATTAAAAAGAAGACAATGAAACTAGTCAACATAAATACCATTACCATTAATACTTTGTCAATAATTTGCGAATAATCTCGTTAAAATAGCCTCCCTGCGGTGAGTTGTAGACCAGACGTAACCTTCATTTTGAGATTCATATATGGAAATATTACCTCTATAATTATTTCTCCCCTACTGCACTCTCCATTTCGCAGTTTCTAATGCTTTTTTACGTGAAATAACACTGTATCTACATTTCACACGAAGTCATATTATGAATGCATTAGCATTTTATTTTTTGAAATTACACGGTAAAGTATATGTTCATAACGCGAAACATTAAACAACATTTTGTGGCAACCAAATCTCTTATCATAAGATCCTTTCTATGACACTGGGGCACTTCGGAATCGACAAAAATAAATTTGAAAGTATTGTTCTCATGGGTTTCTCCCATCGGAGTCAGCTCTTAACAGAGACAGTAATAGTATTAACAGGTAGTTTCGAGTCTCGCTTACCGGCGACGATGTATTTTTTTTAGCTATTACTTAGTTTCACCTGTTAGTTTGTTCCTTCTCAATGAAGTTGAAATTTAGTACACATATATAAACCCGATGACAATGCAATATTTTGGTGTTTACCTAAATTAAAATATATTCTTTTTTTAGTTTTTTCATTGCGATTTTATTCCGAGGCAACTCGCTGCTTATTATTTCCGGGAAGCGTCTCCTGAAATGCAATGTCTTTCTTAAAACAAATTGGTATAACGAATTGCATAACCTACGCCTTTTTTTAACTTCTTTTTTTATCTCGAACAGCGAAGAAAATTCTTGCGAAGAGAGTATTTTCTTTACAAATAGCGCGACAAGTGTTTTGAAGGCAAATAATTCAACATAAAATATTAAATAATTTTTAGCGATAAAGATGGTGAGTACGTTTACTCTTATTAGGATTTACTGGTGAGAAATATGTATGGAGGTATTGACATCTGGCATTGTATTACTTTAATATATACTCAAAAGTTTTTTATTTCGCTTTAGTACATGGCTGAAACAAAAAACTTGTTTTTTAAAACGGTATTTATTACTCTTTAACGTAAAAATTATAATTTTGTTCTGAAATATTAAAATGCGCCACACTTTTTGATCTTGTGTGGCAAAATAATGTAACATAGGTAACGTAAAAGAATTTATTGATTTCAATAAAACTTAAAGTCGTCTTGTACTTTACCACACGAATTCTGTAGTATTTTAAAAATAACTGATTGCAATTTCAAAACTATTTTCCTGCATGCTCGTATTGTGTCTTATTATTCATATAACTTTAGTTATATATGTACCCAACATTGGCACGGTTGTGTACATTAATTTTGTAGCCCCATTCTGGCCCGGAATTTTCTCCAGTTTCCCTTCGGGTAGATGCGGATATTTTATAAAGACTCGCTAGACTCTTGCCTAGAGACGACATCAATTGATATAATTATTAGCGAATTTAGTGTTATTTTATAGGTATGATTTACCATTAATACTTTGTGAATAATCTATAGTTTGATAATACTACGTACTTGTGAAATTATTTTGTTTTACTGAATTCAAATTTGTGGGTATTTGGTAATACCAACGTAAAAAACGTGTCGAACTATTTTTTTTTATTGTTAGGAGTATGTTGAAATGTTAAACCCGCCTCTGCCTTAGGACCCTTGATCGTAATTGATGGGATGGTCCCTTGCTTACTTCCGGGGAGTAAAATAGTTTATTATCCTCTACTTATTTTATGGAAATGATCCTCTAGACTAAAAACATTCGACATTAAACGCATTTTTTTTACTTTCCAATTATACAGAATGTATAAGGGAAAGTATTGTAATTGGTTGAAAAAAAAATTCCAGATCTCTTCGGATCTTTACGAATTGCCACCAGGAGAGTCTACGTTCCAATTTTGGCGATGATGTCCAATGTCGTGTGTGTGTGTGAAGAGTTTTGTTTATCCAATAACTCACAAACAAATTGATGCATCGAAACCAAACTTGGGAATTCATTTTGAATGCATTGGCAATAGAAACGTAGTTCTGTACTGCTCATTCCAACTTCATTTACACTTTGTCCCCTACTTCCCGTTGGTGAAACCTCAAAATTTGAAAACATGAATATAAACCTTTGTATAGTGCAAGACTTTTTGCCAACAGATTCCTAAACACAATTACATCGCACCGCTTTCAGATATGGGGGAAAAAATTACTTGGAGGCGCCTTGTTAAGGTCAGCTAATGAATCAATTACAAAAGAAGTGAAGTAGGAACATAATATTTAAGGATAACCCTTTTTCAATGTACAGATAAATAAATTTATTGTCAAAAAACAGTACAAACTACGTATGACCACGTGGAGGAAAAAAAAACTAATTTACTCTCCGGAAGCAAGCAAGGGACCATCCCATCAATTCCGATCAAGGGCCCTAAGGCAGAGGAGATATGTAAGCAACATACAATTTGTGAAGTTAGAGATACATATTTTTAAACAGATTATTTTTCTTAATTTGTCGTGGTGTTTGATATATCTTTTTTTGTGTTTATGTTTCTTATCTATAAATTATATTATATTTTTATTGCAATTTAGGATTTTCCCTGTTTTATTTAATTACTAGAGGTTTAATGGGAAAGTTCAGTGAGGCATACTACAGATTTTTTTCATTCGGTCTGGTAACTGCAAATCAATTTTAAAACCTCGACATCATTGGTTGGAAAATGGAAGCTCGTTTTGGTTTTGTAATATGTGAGATTTAAGGCATATAATTCATTATTTGGTTCGTTACAAAGGAAAAGAAAAACTTGTTTTCTTTTGTGATGAATGACACTGTAAGGCCTAGTCACTAGCTGTTCAGAAAATATGCACCCGCTGGATTACAAAAATGAAGAAAAATCTCGTGCTGAAATTAAAAGCGGGATGCTTGTTGCGAACTTGAATGGGGAAAGTTTACGAAGTTTTAATAAAATAGGGCCACGTCATGATGCGTATGTTCTTTTCTCCTAGCCGTTTTTTTTTAGCAACGCATGCTGAAGCGATGTTCCTCTGTTACTCTTGTCTTTATAAGAGAATACAGATTCTGGAAACATACGATATTTGTGAATTTAGATAATATGAACAGTCAGTTTGTTCACGTCTCTATTCAGTTTATTATTTATGGCGTTATCTCTTAATTACAATACAAATTAAACGTCAAATAAACAGTGATATTAATAGTAGCTGTTATTGCCTCTTTTCAAAACATAAACGCAATTTATGGCAATAAAGACAGAGGGAAAAAGTAGATGACTTACTCGCTTATTAATATTTTTTATTGTAAAGTGTTTTAAAATTTTGACAAGTGTCGCTGGTATGCACAAGTAAGAAGTGAGGACGAATAAATTATTTACAATGTACTGTCGTTTCAACTTGCAACATTATTAGTAGCAGGAGTATATCAAACTAATTCAATAATTACAACAATTCTTCAAACAAGATTCATGTACAAGGATTATCCGGTAAAATGAGCAATAAATTATGTGAAATTGAAATTAAAGAGTTGTTCTTGGGCCTCAGGATTTTGTGATTATCAATGATACTAACTTAATCGAAGCGAGCTTAATTGAAGTTTATCACATAAATGACTAGCGTCACCTGGGAGGTAATAAATGAGCTTAAACCAATACGAATTAAGATGTAAATCACAAAAAAATTACAAAATTTAAGTACATAGTTATATCGTCCCTGTTATCATACGTAAGTATTGGCAATTGGTGGATGAGGAGAGAAGTGACACATACAATAATCTAAATTGTATTCAATGATTTTATTGTGAATAATCATTCATATCAACACGTACGTGTGAAATAACCTTTTTATGTTTTATTAAATACAAATTTGTTGGTATTCTATAAATATTATTAGAAGCACAGGACTACGTTTACTCTGATCTTAAGAGTGTGTTGAAATGTTCAATCCGCCTATGCCTTAGGGCTCTTTTACGGAATTGAGAGGATGGTTCCTTGCTTGCTTCCGGAGAGAAAATTAGTTTATTGTGCTCCGCGTGGTAAGACACAGTTTGTAACTGCTTTTTTTGTCAATAAATTTATTTATTTATTGTTATTTATCTCAAAGTACAATTAATACGTTTTTTAATTTTATAATTTGCGACGGTGAAAGCTATTTCCAGGGAACCATTGAAGAACAAATGTTTTGAAGGAAATTGTGGCACTCAACACCTGCATACAAATATTCTGGGTGTGTTATTTCGACGCAATGGGAAGGGAAATTGTTCGGCGCAGAAAGTAGTGGAATAATGGAGTATTGAAAAGTTGGGTGGTTTTGTCCACTCGAGTTCTCGTCAAATAATTTCGTTTCGTCATTTGCAGTTATGCACATTCCCTCACGAAAGTAATTCGTAGTGGATTGCACAGCAGCGTTCGGGACGTTTCCAATTTCCAGCTACGGTTACCGTGCGGTCAGAACATCGTTGACCACCGCATCTCTTACAGCCAATCAGATCACAAGGGTACATTTCGACCGAATCAGAAATTCCAGGTTCGCTTAAAATCTCGAAATGAAAGTGGTCAATCGGTAGAGAAACACTCTCGGTAATGTTGCTCTCTCGACCTCCCGTTTCGAATTTCGAAACAACACTCGATCTTATCTAAGAAACTTTAAAGAAACATTAGAGACCAATAATATGTTAACAATATATTTGGTAAACATTCGTTAACTCGAGATAAGAAAAGAAACATAATAAATTATACAATTGTTAATAATTCTTGCTCTGATATAAGTTTACTATGAATTCTATAGTTTTTTTACACCAGCATAATCAAAAAGTTAATGTAACAAACAACATCATCTCATTTTGTGACATAATTTTACAGCTTGTAGTACATTAAAACTATTACATAAATTGTTGCTAAGGGATGTATAACCATACTTTTATTGATATCCCTATGACCATAACACTATACACGTAAAGAAGGAGCGACCCAGCAATATAACGTAGTTTCTCGTCGTGTAAGCAAGACTTCACTTCCAGTCAAACGATTTTATTGGGTCTGCGGAAAAAATAACCAAGCACAGCCCTTATAGACCGTGTCTAACATTTTTCACTCATTATAGACAAATCTTAAAGATGTGGCATAACTTCTTTGGACATAACCTGGCCCTAATATCAAGATCGGAAACAACCCCAGATAGTTTCTTGATATCCATGGGTCTTATTAAAGGGGATAAGTAAACGTTCATTTTTCACATAATCTCTAATTTTCATTATACATTAACTTATTTCTTTTTCAGAATTAAACTCTATATTTTATCTCTGCAAAATGTACATTTTGTATGTATTTTGGAGAAACTATATTTTAGATTTCAATAGATTCATATAAAAATAGTTGCTTGAATTTTGATATGTTTAGTAATTTGACTGTTGTTTTGGAGATTGCTTATCTTGATGTGTAGTTAAGTGGACATGACTGTTTACAGCAATCCTTATTTGGTTTTATTTCTTATAGTTAATAATTTCTTTTAAATGTATATATCCACTTCTTTTACATTTAGGGTATAGAAATTTTTTAAGGTTATAGAAAATTTGTTATTTAACCTCCTATTATTGTATTATGTCTTCTTTTCTATCTGCCACCGAACATTGCTTAGTTGCAGATTAATAAACTATTATAAACTATCGATTGAAGAATCACTTTGCAACGTTTTCATGTAAAGAAATCTCCAAATATCTCCTGAGTTGTGACTCTATTCATGCGAGTCAATTGAAATAATAATTAATCGTAAATAAAAATATGGGTGCACTATTCTTCAGAACCACGAATACAACAGCTCCGTATAAGATTTCCTTCGTAATTTTTTAATGTAAACAGTTTACATAAATATCGCCTCTCTTGAACTTCGTAGGAAATAATTATTTTGAGTTATGCCTCTTCTCATAAAGACTTATAATAACCCAGAAATGAGATAACCCTTGGTAAAAGTTGATAGAACGGAAAATCTTATACAACAGTAAAATTAACATTGTATTCCAGACTTTACTACCGATACACAAACCTATAGAATATTTCAACATTACAAAATTAAGCAATGATTATTTTTACTATTCTTCACTATAAACAACAGGTAATAGAAAATCGATAAAACAAAATATTAAATTTACTACGAATGCAATATAAACGCCAAACCCGATCATAAAATAATAATAAAAGTCAGCCAGGCCATAAAATCGGAACTGTTCTCCTTAAGTTGACACAGAATAAACATTTTATGGCGCATAAAACCGACCTGTGCGCTAAGTTCATTAGCTCGGCACTTCCATCACTAATTCGCCATAAGCTTACGAAGAGAGGTTCCACTCCACAGAGATTAGCTTCTTCCTTCCCATTTGCTTCCTTACTAGAGCCCGGAGGGCGTTAATGTAAAGATAACTGCTCAATTTAACTCTACTCTTATGCAGATACGCTGGGGATACTTCCGGGTCTGAATGCCCCAGAGAGTAAGGAGTTCCGAAGGAATATTTACTTCTTAGGGGATTGTTTAAATAAGAGATACCACTGTTCTAGCGTAGGAAGAATTAAATTAAACTATCTTAAATAGGCATAAATAACAGAGTAACATGTACTTTTGTGATTTCAACTTGAAAAAACATACCTCATGGTGTTTTGTGGAGAAATCACTTATTTACAAAATAGGACCAACTTTTAAATCACGAAAGTGATGGAAGTTTACTTTGATTTGTAGTAAAGTTTCCGCAGTATTTTTTAACATCACTTTTATCTATAGGTCACCGGGCATTTGAGAAAGATATTTCACTTTTTCTTTTGAGGTGAGATGCACATATCACCAAACGGAAGCGCTCGGCCGCCATGTTTGTACTTATGCTCTTTTACATTTCAAACGAGTCAAGCGAGTTACTGAATATTGTTTGTACTATATTATTAAC
>NNCF01125969.1:1254996-1277716 GCA_002313205.1 Laupala kohalensis | reverse complement strand
CAGTGGCGTGGCGAGTCATACGATCGTGTGTCACCTCGGACTTGACCATAGAGAAAAATAGGTTCTCTGGGAACCTCACCATAGAGACGGGACAAACAGGAAAAGGTTCTTATCTCTCGCGACTGATGCCACGGAGATCCGACTGGCGAGTCACGATTAAAATGACACTAACTATTTAAACTATCGATTTAAAGATCCGCCCTGGAAATATATTATAAAATTCTTGCGTAATGTCAGCTTTGCGTAATATTATAAACCTTTGCGTAATGTCAGCCCCGTGACACCAGCATAAACTTGAACTTGAAATGAGCATGAACACAAAAATTCATAAACTTGTACATAATCGACTAATTTCACTACAAATGTACATGACACCAGATACATGTCTCACTTCCCTGGGGTAAGTGAAAGAAAATGATTGAAGTATTTTCGTAACATTCGTCGAAAGCATATTTATTGGTAAAATAAGACACAACAAAAATACTGATGTACAAATACCTTTTAAAGAGAAACATGAATGATTAATGTGACGCAGCTAAATACGTATCACACAGACTAGTAAATATTCTGAATACGTATGACATGTTAAGCTGGAACCGCAATCCAAAAATCTAGCGACCTTTTTTTCATGGTTTTAACTCAGCAATTTTAACGCGCACCTCTCAATGAATATTCATGGGAAGATAATTTATACGAAAAAGAAACTACATTTTGTTTCTCTTACAAACAATAGCGTCATGTAATCCTAAATTCTCATGAAAATTACAAAAATCAAACTTATGCTCAAAGTCATGTAACTTTGCCAAAATTATGCAGTACGGCAACCTAACAAAAATTGCAAACACCTACGATTTGAAGTAATATCTACTAATGATTGTCACAAAAGCGACTATTTGCTGTAAAGAAATACACGTTAATAACACAAAAAACAAAGACAGAAGGTAATATTCGTTCCACGCGCTCGATGCGGAAAGAAGAGAATAGCGCCACAAGTGCAAGTAAATTGGATTGTTGTCAGAGGTTAGCGATGGATTCAAGTACGAATGTCTTGCCAACGGAACGTGAGGTAGCCGTATCATCACTCTTATGGACATGGCGAAGTGAAAGCATTGACTACACTGTGAAAAACATCAAGTCACTTTCACAGGCAACAAATATATAATAATTTATCGTCAAGAGCAGAGGTCGGCAAAGTGGTGGTCCGCGGACGACTTTTCGCTGGTCTTTTCGAGAATATTTCGCTGGTCCCCAGAGAAATGTGGAATATACTTACTCATCACGTTAAGTTATGTTTTAAGATACATTGAAACATAATTCAATTCAAACAATACGTGAAAAGGAGGAAGCTCTCGAATGCGATCCAGGATCGTGAGCGTTCTGTTTATCATGTCAATTCGTTTATTTCCTGGAAAGATTTGCTTCAACAATAGATAAAATTAATCAATATGGTATGGACAAGGAAACTGAACGCCTTTTAAGTTATTATTTCAAAGAATCGTAGATGTGATTCTGTTTTTGGCATGCAACAATCTTCCGCTTCGGGGCACAGGTGAGAAGATAGGGTCTCTTAATAATGGAAATTTTCTAGGAAAATTCAGGATAATAATTTAAGCATGCATCTAAAAGAAAGCCTCATCGACCTATCGTCCGACGAAACTCTCAAATTTAAATTTCATTCATCCTTATCAAGATCTCAGTTTTGGCTTTCCATAAAAAGTGAATACCCTTTTCTTAGTGAACAGGCGATGAAAATTCTGATTCAATTCTCCACAACTTATTTATGTGAAAAGGCCTTTTCATCTGTCACAGCCATCAAAACACGGTACCGATCTCAGCTTGAAATAAATGCAGTTCTCCGTCTTGTAGTAACAACATTGGAACCAAATATTTCAAGTAAGCTGGAACATCCATCACATTAGGAATGTACAATGCTAAAAGTTTGATATACTTAAACCATTTTTTAATTGTTTTGTTTTTACAGTTTTTGTTTATTTTATTATGGTTTATTAATAAAGCTTTCATAATTTGGTTACAATTAATAGTTTCATTTTATTAACTAGATACATTTTATGTGTTCTTAGATCACAATTTTTTAATAAATATATTTAACACTTAAAAAATCGTATTAGTGGTCCGCGGGATTTAAATTATGAATTTACTGGTCCGTAAGGTCAAAAGTTTGGCGACCGCTGGTCAAGACAGCTATAACAAACTACCTATGAACACGTAGAGGACAGTGAAGTACTGTACAATAAACTAATAAACTCAGTACGTTTCCGTTTATGCTTTTTTAAAAGTTGAATTTTCTTTAACGCAAGGTAACAAGACTTTGGGGATGTGTTTTGTGACACATAGAAATCTCTTAAATTGCGGTGCGGAAGACGGACCAGGGAGGCGAACGGGATGCCGGAGTCGGTAAGCGCATGAGCGCGCCAAGTTCAAGGTCACGAATTCGAATCTCCGTCCCTTCTCCCATATTCATTCAACATAACATAATTATTGCAGCGTATCATTAGTTTTAGGTTATTGAAACCTAATTGTAATGTTTAAGTAACCTTAAATTAACTAGACTATTAATTCAATACGTAAAGCGAGGAAAACAATGTAAACACGTAAAAAAATACCTTTTTTTGTGAAGTCAAGTTTTTAGATTTGCCGTCTTCGTTGCATTGCAGTTCGAGTTGTTCGTTTTATTGGTTAACATAAAGTTCCGTTCCTAACTGACATTTGACCTTTTGCAGTTGGATTTCTTTAGGTCTCCCGAGACCCTATCTTATACCGAAGACAACTCTCTCCGTTGAAACGTTGTCCGTTGCTGATGAAGCCATTTTACGTAATTTGATACATGATTGCAATAGTTGGAAATAATCTACTGATAAATATTTCTACAAGTATATATTTTATCATATACTATGTACATAAATATTGTTAAAACTTCCGTGCCTGTAAAATAGTATATTATTTTATTAAATTTTTAATTTACTTATTATAACAATAAATAAAATGAAGTTCACTTAAATAATAAACGAACAAAAATTTCCTGAAAAATTAAAAATTGTACTTGAAGTGTTGTTCAAGACATACACAATATCACTTTCCCGTTTCTTTCTTCTTTTTTTTTTGTTTTTCGTGGTTCGGAATTTGAAAAATATAAAGCAACGCACGTCCAACTGCGGAGAAATTCCCTAAATTTCCTGGAAAACATCCGAGTATGCATAAAACATCTAAAAGCGTAGAAGACAGCGTAGCTTCTGCTAACTCTTGTTTGAAAAAATGAAAAGTTGAAGAGACAGAAGAACTCAAAAGAGTGAGCGACCACAAATGAAAAAAACAGAAACTCCTGTAGGCCAAAACACGGAGCTTTACTTGTTCTCGAGACAGCTGTGAAGAGTACGAACGAGTCAGGCATATACCCTCCTCACCACTAAATTTACAACGCCTCGGTACAAAAGAACAAATACGATTTCTTCTAAAAGTACTCGGCATGATTCGTAAGATTTTCAGGTACTTGATGGTCCCAGTCTCTTAGACCATGCACGGAAAAAAATAAGTTAGATAGTTTAGCCTAAAATTAGCTGTGATAATTTAGACGAATACCTAATTATTATTTTAAATAATGATATTTTAAAATGTATTAATATGATAAGAGTAAATTTCAAGTATATTCAAAATAAAGAAACATGTGGATACATAAAAAATTTTCTTAGATATTTTATTTTAGATATAATTTAGGTATTTAAAGATATATTTTTCAAGATTTTAGAGATGATTACTATTTTACATATTTACTATTCATAGTACCAATGCTATGGCGTCAACTCTTAGACAACGTAACGTAAGATATTAAAACATCATACTGCAGTAGCTCAATGCTAACGTTCGCGCTTTCAGAGGGAAAGGATTCTAGATCAAATACTCACGTTGTCGGGTACCTGAAGACGGACGTGGAAAAAAAAAAGATTGTTGTACGCCTGTGATGAAACAAGGTAAGACCATGGAAAATTGAATATCGTCTAGAAAGTCGAAAAGAAAGTATGCAGATTGTGGACATCGACTCACGTCGAATCAATATTACATGCTTACTGGTTGGCAAAATCATATAGGTTCCCTTTTCTTCTTATAGAATAGCTGCTTAAGCTAATGCTGTACGCTGTGATACAGGAGGTCGAAAATTCACGTCATAGCAGACGGATGTTAGCTGTGCGATCTCATATGTTGTCTGTCCGGCTGGCAGTCAATACATCAGCTCAGGTTTTTTTCTTCAGTGTGCAATACAACATGAAGCATTACCTACTTACGAATCTGGAAATTAAATACACATTACAATCATCTAAACCAGCGCTGTCCAACTTATCGAAGTCCAAGGTCCATTTTCTATTCACTTTCGAGCAATCGGGCTGGCAGGGGATGGGGTTTGGCAAAATGTGCAACGAATAGAAGTCATGGTCATATTTATTTATAATGCCTTTTTTAATTATCAACTAATTTATTATTTCATACTTGAAAAATTACATAACGTATTTAATTATTTTTAAAAAGTATTTTAAATATTTAGTATTACAATGTTACAATATTGTAATGTACGACGGGATAATTCCAAACAGAGTTCTGTATTCTCTCACCGGACTCGCCTCATCAAATACTAATTTTGACAGCATAGATGTCAGAATGTGATGCCAGGTGCTCCCCAACGTTTGAGAAAAAATTTAATGTAAAATTCACACGAACTCTCGGGCTGTGACAGAAAGCTTTGCGGGCCGCCACTTGGAAAGCACTGATGTAGATCAACTGTGAGTGAATGGGGATCTTGGTTGAGAACGCCAGAAACATTTTGTTCAGAACTTTCTCAACAAAACATAAGAATTGAAATAACACTAAATTCACAATTTCTTGTTTCAATAAACGCGCCCCTAGACAAAAGCCTAGAGTATCTGTATAAGAAATCCGCCTCTACCCGAAGGAAAACCGGAGAAAAACCCACACCAGGAAGAACTGTATGTTTATTATATAAGAATCCTTGGTAACACCGGACCTAAAAACGTCCACCCTATGGATGGGAGATTTAATAACACAATGTCCAACAATAGAGACGTTTTACGTCTCTCTTCAAATCTCTTCAAATCTACAGAAACTAAAAATGGCCTCCCTGCACACAAACATAGTGCTCTCTAGCCTGCCTCCACGCTTCAACGTTCCACAAATAAACCACGAAATTAACTTGGCAAACATCTCCCTAAAACATCACCTGGCAGACACAAAAATCACATTTTTTGATTTGCAACCACACCTGACTGCCAAGGACTTTACCCAGCACGGTTTACACCTGAAACCGTCTGGGAAACAGCACTTCGGTTCTCTCCTAGCTTCACATCTGACCTCACATCATCCACCTCCTCCATTACCTCCTCCTGCACGTACCTCATCTCCTCCTCCACCTCCCTCTACTTCTACCTCATCTCCTCCACCTCCCTCTGCTCCTACCTCATCACCATTTCCTCTTCCTATCTCCACACCCATTTCTTCTCCTGTCCCCGTTCTTTCACCTACTGCTTCCTCATCTCCCACGTCAACATCTATTCCTCCTGTCGCCCCCATACACCGTTACAACTTGCGCTCAGGAGTACGATGTGGTACTCGAAGGTGACAATCGCGTTCAGGTGCTGTGTGCGAGCTTCATCCGGAACTAGAAGCTGTACCAATTTCAAATTCCTCTCCACAATCTAACGTCGATTCCATTTCTCGTGAGTCACAAACTCTTTGCGAAAATAAAATAATTATATTTCATCATAATGTCCAATCCCTTTCAAACAAATTGACAGACATTGAAATTCTGGTACACGAAAATCGATTCGATTTGCTATGCCTCACAGAGCATTGGCTTTCAACTAACAACATCAACGATACTGCTATTTCTAATTATTATTTAGCAAGTTCTTACTGTCGGCAAAATTTTAAAGGCAAAAATCCCCACGGAGGTACGTGTATCTACGTTCGTAATGATATTTTATCTTCTCCACTGACAGGCTACGAGAACTTCTGCGTAGATAGTGTGTTCGAAATTTCTGCAGTTGAACTGACCGACACCGGTATTGTTGTTTTGTGTATTTATAGACCTCCTCAATCAGATCTTGACATATTTTTTCGGAACTTCGAAAATGTTTTAGAACATATCGCACATAAATCTACTAAATCTATCGTTATATGTGGTGATTTCAATATCGATTTCTTGAGTACATCCGACTCTGCACATTCACCAGTTAATCGATTCAAGAATCTTATCGACTCCTTCAACCTTATTACTACGATAAATGACCCCACTCGCCTCTCCGGCTCATCTCAAACATTGCTAGATCAAATTATAGTCAACAATGGAATCTCGTATCTCTCTGAAGTGTTTATCGCCGGATACAGTGATCACCTTGCTCAAGTATTGACTATTAATAATACACTAAAACCGCTTAAAATCCTTTACAAATTTACAAGAGAGTTTAATGACATAAATAAATCCATATTCGTAAATTATTTGCGTGAAGAAACATGGAAAGATGTTTACAATTGCCAAAACACCGACGACAAATTCAATGTATTTATCTCAACATTCCTAAAACATTACAACTCTAGTTTTCCCATAAAACGCAAGTTAATTAACACAAAAAAATACAATAGATGGATCACCCTAGGGATAAGAATTTCTTCAAAAAACAAACGCCGTTTATATTATCTTTCAAAACGCTATAACCAGCCACCCGAATTCCATAATTATTTTCGTAAATATAAGACTATTCTCCGAAAAGTAGTCTATGCAGCTAAAGTTATGGAAAACGACAGGCATATACTAAAATCGAACAACCGGATGAAAGCCATGTGGAATATTGTTAACAATTACACGTCAACTTCTGAAAATCGCGAAGAAAATGTTTCTTTACTAAACGATGGCAAGATCGTGTCAAATCCTCAGGACATCGCAAGTTTGTTTAATTCTCACTTCTCAGAAGTTGGTAAAATAACGAACTCAATATATCCAAATCAATGTCCTCCAATTATTACCACCCACATACCCAATTCTATGTTCACTTCCGAAACTAACGCCAGTGAAGTCATGGGAATCATCAGCTCCTTAAAAAACAAATTTTCACGAGGCATAGATGATATACCTGAGTTTATTGTTAAATCTTCGTCCCACGCTATATTAAATCCACTCGTAAATATTTTTAATAGTTCTTTATCGGAAGGGGTGTTTCCCAATATATTTAAGAGAGCTAAAGTGAAACCTTTACACAAGAAAGGAAACAAACTTAATATTGGAAATTACCGACCAATATCTCTACTACCCACTTTCTCAAAAATCCTAGAAAAATTGTTCTATAAGCGTCTTCTAGATTTTTTATCAAAATATAACATTCTCTCTGACGATCAACACGGTTTTAGGAAATCCTTTTCCACTACAAGCGCCATATTTTCCTTCTTAAACGATGTTACCACATCTCTAGACAGTGGAGAAAATCCTCAGGGTGTTTTTCTTGACTTATCCAAAGCATTCGATGTCATCGATCACGGAATTCTCCTTACCAAATTGCATTCTTTAGGCATTCGTGGACTTCCACATCAATGGCTAACTTCTTATTTAAAAGATAGATATCAACAAGTAGAAATATCCTATACTAAAAATAAAATACTTGAGCGTTGTCTTTCAGAAACAAAGCCACTTACTTGCGGAGTACCCCAAGGATCAATTCTCGGCCCTATACTCTTTTTATTGTATGTGAACGACATGTCATCATCCACATCAGATTGCAAAATGGTTCTTTTTGCTGATGACACTAATTTACTATGTAAACACGCCAATGCTCAAAAAGTTTTGTCTAACCTTTCGACTTGGTTCCATGCAAATCGTCTCATTGTAAACACTGACAAAACAGTGTCTATGTCATTTCACAATAGTATCACAAAATCTTTACCCCAGGTTTCTCTTTCTTTAAACGGAACACAATTAAAAACTGTTACAAATACAAAATTCTTAGGTCTCCATATTCAAGACAACCTCAAATGGAATTGTCACATTGACAATCTTAATTCCCAATTAAGCAAATTGTGTTACGCATTCCGAATCTTAGTTAACGCAGTTAGTCCACGTATTTCCCGTTGCGTATATTTTGCAAACGTTTACTCCCATTTACGTTACGGCATTACCTTCTGGGGTAATTCCGGTCAGAGTATTCAAACTTTCAGAATTCAGAAGAGGATAGTTCGGATAATTTGTAAATCTCACCCCCGAAACTCTTGTAAACCTTTATTCAAGGAATTAAATATCTTAACACTTCCCTGCATTTATATTTATGAAACGGTCGTGTTTGTTAAGACCGAATTACTGAAGTGCCACCCTTGCTTTATACGAAACAGTCTCGTTCACGAACACTATACACGCAATAGTAGTAATATTCATCGCCCTAGAGTGTCAACCACTCTTTGCCAAAAGGGACCATACCATTCGGGAATCGTTCTATATAATTCCCTGCCCAAGAATATAAAAGATATTATGAAATTGAATATCTTCAAATCCGCGGTTAAAAACTACCTCCTGCACCAGTGCTTCTACACTGTAAAAGAATTTATTGATTTTAACAAAAGTTAAATTCGTCTTGTGCTTTATCACGCCATTGCTGTAGTACTTTTTAAACAACTTATAACAATTTCAAAAACTATTTTCTTGCATGATTGTGTTGTCTTATGGCTCATATTAATTTAGTTTTATGTGTACTCAACATTGGCACGTTTGTGTACATAAATTCTGTAGCCCCATCCTGGCCCGGGTTTTTCTCCGGTTTTCCTTCGGGTAGAGGCGGATTTATCATACAGGTTCTCTAGGCTTTGTCTAGGGGCGGGTCTATTGTAACAATAAATCGTGAATTTAGTGTTATTTCAATTTTTAAGCACTATACTCAGAATAATCTATAGTTCGATAATAACTTACATGTAATTTTTTGCTTAAAATTACAAACATATTGACATTCTATTAGTATTATAACTCGCAGCTAACTTTTTATCTTATCTAGGAATTTTTGCTGAATTTTTTGAATCCGCCTCTGCCTTAGGGCCCTTGATCGGAATTGATGGGATGGTCCCTTGCTTGCTTCCGGAGAGTAAATTAGTTTTTTTTCCCTCCACGTGGTCATACGCAGTTTGTACTGTTTTTTGACAATAAATTTATTATTTATTACCGGTTAGTTCGGCTAGTGCCATAGAAATTTGCAAAGAAGTCAGAACTAGCTTCAAATAAGAAAGATTATAAGAATTGTATCTCTGAGAGCGGGACCGCATATTGTTTGGCAGGCAAAGAAATATTAGTTCTCTGTAATTAGAACACCCTTAAGCGTCGTATGCGCGTGGAAATTTCTGGAGAAATCCGCACTCATAGGTCTCACTAGGCGAGAACTGAATGAATAAGAAGCAGGAATTGAGTTTCAATCTGCACCAATGCCGTTGGAGATCCTTTGAAAATATAATTTTAAATCTATGACGATGGAATTTCTCCGGGTCACACGGAAAGAAAATGTGTGAAGGAGGAAGTGGATATAAAATGTGTGAAGGAAGAAGTGGATATAAAAGTAACAAGTATTATGATGGAACATATCAGGAAAACTATTTTATACTTCAACATTTTCATGCACTTAAAGTCGTCTAACTTTGCACATAGAAAATGTTATCTAAGAAAAAAACATGAGCGGAAATGCATTGTATTTATTGGTCAATTGTACAGAAGTAGGAGTAAATTATTTATTGCCAGATTAACAGGTTTAGTGTTACTGTAATGTCAATGCTATCACTTCGCCACAGTTCATAATGGTGGGTGTATCTCGCGTTATTTTGGAAATACATTCGAAATTCTTCAAACTTTAATGTATCTTCAACATTGGACACTAATTTAATTAATTTGTCCCTGTGGGGCTATTCTGTTCTTTCTTCATCTAGCGTGTGGAACGAATATTGTCTCATTTGTTGTATTATTAACATGTATTTTTACAACAAAAATTCACTTTGAACTATTATTAATATTTATTGGGGTATTGTATTTATTCGATTTGTTTCGTAGAAGTTGTCAATTCGTATTGGAATATTTTCGAGAAAGCATCATGACTTTAAGTAAACAGATAAAAAGTAAAATAGTTTAAATTCACAGAATGTCACAAATATGTTAATGAACAAAGTGTGTAAGTAAAGTATTGTAATCGATCGATTTTTTTTTTAGATCTCTTCGAATCTTTGCGAATTGACTCCAGGGAAGAATATTTCCAAATTTTGGCGATGATGTCCAATGTATGTGTGTAGAATATTGTACCCTCGATAACTAACGAACAAATTGATTTATCGACACAAAACTCCAGATTTGACTTCAAGCGTTGGGAATAGAAAACTATTTCTGGACAACTCATTCCGACTTCATTTGCACATCGCACTCCATTTCCGGTTTCTTAATATTAAAAATTTTGAAAATATGCATACAAGCGTTTTGAGTGGTCAGTTTATTCTGCGTACAGATTGCTAAACCGCATTCCTGTACGTTGCTCCGTTTTCGAGATGCAGCGAAAAGTTATTACGCAAAAAGGGAGTTTCATGGAGGTGCTTTTTTTGTATTCGCCATTAAGACTATTGCAAAGAGTTTAAGGTATTTAACGCAATCTGCTCTTTATGTTATGATTTTTAAGAGTTTTCCATGTAATGTGGTGATAAATATTTTGCAACCGATTGATCTTAGAAATATGTCGTCTTGTTTCATAATACTAATACTAATATATAAATGCGTGAAGCGAAAGTGTGTCTGCCTGTTTGTGACCTGATCACGATTAAACCACGAAACCGATCGTGATAAAAATTTAGCATGGATAATGTTCAGATGTCCAGGATGAAAATAGGCTAACTTTTATTGTTTAAATGTGTAATAAGAAAGATAGAAAATGATTTTGGCCATAAAGATCGATAAAATCGGGGAAAAGGAGAGGTATTTTCGCTTACACTGCCCAAACGGTTAGAGATATGCGTCAACTATGATTGGAAATATTGTTTGTCTTAAAGAGTTCTACAAAAAACGTCCGTGACAGCATATGTCTATATACAAAAGTTTCCCCACATTATCGAAAACAAATCTTTTTAATGAAATGGTGCAGCTGCACTGGCGCCGTTGCGTCTTGCCTCTGAAGCAAAATTTCAACCTGAGCGGTTCCCGACGAGTGGGTTGGTTGGTCCAACAAGTAAAAAGAATTCGGAGAAACACCGGGTAATCAGTTAGTATATAATATATATCAGTTAGTATATAATATCAATCAGTTAGTATATAATATATTTACAGTATACAAATATTTCTTTTTTTAAGTGATTTTTCCTTTTTCTTAATATTTTAAATGTTGAGTGTTTAGTACCATGAGTTTTTCTAATGAATTATAACCATAAAGTTGAGTGAGGCACGCTCCAGAATTTTCTCTGGTTATTATTATTATGCGTGAATCATTCCTTATGCCGTAAAATGAAGGGGAATCAGTTGGATATCGGTGCAGCCTTTTTTTGGTGTCAGGGATTCTTTTTCATCCCTTTTATCGAGTTGCTACTTTACCTTTGATTTCAACTAAAAAAAAAGTTTTCTCTAGTCTATGATGTACGATGGATCTCCCCTAAACCAGAAAAGGCATAGAAAAAGTGTCTCAAAATAAAAAGGAAATTTTTAAATGATGTTGTTTTTCTAAATTTTTGTACTTGTTTCGTGTAACAAATGTGCTTTAATTGACAAATGCATAAATACTCTAAACAGCAATGTATCACTCAAATTTGGGATGCATATTTTAACATTTCACACCGTTGTATGTTCAATTTATTAGTAATATAAAGACAGAATGTACTGATCTGAATGGTGTTATAAAGAGGTATTTCGTGGCAGAGGCTTAAAAATTCAAATTTATTAATCTAAAAAAATATTTACTTGATATTGTATTTTTAATTTAATTGGTCCGTAAAAATATCAAAAATAAAAATAAAATAATCGAATTGTTTTCTGCCTCATTAACATTTACACCTAAACTAGGAGACAGTTATTGGACAAAGAATAAACCCAAGCACGAAATATCAGCGCAAAGAGATTGGAAATTCCAGACAAAATCAGCACAAAGTATATTGTTAGGATTGTACAGTAAGTTTCAGCTTACGAGGTAAACTTGTTTCAGAAATTGCAACAATAAGACCTTCAATGGGTTGAATACTATTATGAGGGAGTAACGTCATGTTTTTACGAATACAGTACGGAAACAATGTTTTTAAAGTAAAATTTCCCTGTTTAATTCAATGGATCTTGAAAGGAGTGGAATTTTCTATCTCCATTTATATTACTGCGCAGTAGCTTGGATCTGTTTTCTCCACACAACTGTTTAAACTGTTTTCCTCTCCTCATTGTTTCGGTATATCCGACTGCGGAAACGCGAAGTTACGTTTCATGAACTCACAACACAATTCACTGCGGAGACATTTCTCTGCGGCCAATAAAAAGGAAAACTTGATTCACCGCAAGATATAAGAGCTCTTTTTTCCTTGCTCCTCTTTTCACTTTATGAAGGCTTCTTTTCGCAAAAAATAAAGCCCAATTCTCTCGTTTAATTGCTGTTTACGTAAAACTTCCCGAGAAAACCGTAGGAGAAAATGTATGTGGCGGACTTCTTTAAAAATTCAGGTAGCAAAAGTGCGTGGACAATTTCAGTCCATTGAGGTTAGGTTCGTTTGCGCGCCCACAACAACATTGCGAGTTAAGAAGTAGTACTGACGGGCGTCGCTTTTAAGGTTTTAGTGCCAAGACGGTCGTATCTGGCATGGAGGGTTTTCCTTTTCTTTTCTTTTTTTTAAATGGGCACTGAAGTTTTGTACTGCATCGCCTTCTACGGTTTTATTTCTGGTAAAAATGATGATATTGTTTTATCCATTTCCATAACTTTTCATTGGATGCTAATTTATTCACAGCATAAAACTCTACGAGAGTTTTTTTTATGTTTTTTTGACATAAATCTGTTCATATTACTGTTTGGGTGGTAACCTTCAGTTTAATAGAAAATACCAGCTTCGTAAGGTTTTATTCACAAGTAAAATTTCATTAATATTAATATTGATAATACGTAATGATGTGTTTTAATGAGAGATTACCACAAAATATAATTGACGTTAGATTCTTTTAAGTAAATACTATACGAATATGCAGTTATCTTCATAGAAGTAATAATGCACTTATGAACTGCCTTTAATATCTTTGACAAACGAACTAAGTAAATAAATGCTTATAACTCTCATTTTTTGCTTGTTAAAAATTCCTACCTGCGAAGGATCTATGCAGGGGGGCGGTCTAAGGGTGCTATAGCCCTCCCATGGGCGTGAACTCTTAAAAGATAAATGGCATGCTTTGTAAAAGTGTTGCCAGATTAATAATTGTTATTAGTTATAACTTTTATTGTCATTAACCATACCAGGTTAATGAAATTAATAACACCATATTAATAAATTTAATAAATAATTGTTATTGTTATTAATAATACCTGATTGTTAATTGTTAATTATTTATTTGATGCATTTTATTTAAAGATAATATTTATAAAATTTGTGTTGTAAAACCATAATGTTTATACAAAAATGCTTCCCGGTTATCACCTCCCCCTTAATAACGTTCTAGATCTGCCACTGATTCCAACCAATACTCTAAAATGTGAAATATAACTTTACTAAACAAAATTTTGTTTATCAGCTATAGAATGTGTCAGAGAAGTAGTTTTATCAAATCCAAGTAACACAATTCCTATTATTTCTACAATTAAATTCTGCGCTAGATAACAGGTACTTGAATACATCAGAATGTTTTCCTTCCCCTTTCCACACAATACTAATTACTTTGGCGCAATATATTTGGTTGTATTCCCCTTTACTCCTAATTATTTGTAATGATTTCCATTTGGCTCCAGGCCACTCAATACTCATTGCAATATAAATCAATTTTCGCGGAACGAAGAGATTGACAATGAAATTACGCATCATGGTTGTTTTTTAAAATCTAAATATGTAGAAAACACTTATAATCTGAATTCGATTCATTGTTCGCACGACAGCGAACAAATTTAATCACATAGCAACCTTCTTTCATTAACATAGATAACAGTATTATTTATACTATTTTAATGAACCATTTATGGACAGAATTTTTTATTCCATGCCTCTTAAAATTTTCTCGGTTATTGTGTTCTCGTTTTCTAAGAGGTAAATCCGTGGTAAAAATTATTTCGCAAATTAATCCGTAATTAAATGCTGTCCTCTGAAAGATCATCCGCTTTATTTTATCTCATTACCTTCGTCAGAGTAACTAAAATTAGTTTGTAGTTCATTGTTCAAGATGAATTTCATGGCGGGGGAAGTTCTATTTTGTTCTCAGAGTTATTTTAACATTATAATTTGATCCAATCGGTAAAATTATCAATAACATTAATTATATGATTTACAATTAAACTTATTGAATATGATACCATTTTGAGGATAATTCTTTCAATGAACGGAAAATTATTTTCTCTTTGTTAAAAATACATATTATTTTTAATATTGAAAAAATATTTGGTCAACTTTACCGAATTTTTATTTGGATAACTTCGACAATCAACGCACAGCTTTATTCGCATAGTATAAAAAGGCTGAAAAGTTTTTTGTTTTTTTTTTCAATTTTTACGAATCTTATATTTACCTCAGTAAAATTCCCAGTGTAATGGAAAATTTCATCTCAGAACCTGTTTTGGGTATAACAAATATGTTTGTAATTTCCACAATTCTTCTATATTGTTAATTTACACAATTCTTGTGTTTCCTTACCAAGAAATCCACACTAATATATGAATGCGTAAAGCGAAAACGCGTCTTTCTGTTTGTTACTTAATCACGACTAAACCACTGAATCGATCTTGATGAAATTAGCAAGGATATAGATAAGATGTCCAGGATGAACATAGGCTAACTTCTATACTTTAAATGTATGGAAAGAAAGATAAAAAATGAAGTTGAAGATACATGTCGATTAAATCGGGGGGTGGAGGGGAGGGAATCGGTCATATTCACTTACGCTGCTTAAACGGTTAGAGATCGATGACAATTTTGAGTAGCAATATTGTTCGCCTCGAAGAGTTCTACAAAAAAGTCCACGACAGCGTATGTCTATCTACTGAGGTTAATTTAAGTTATCGAAAAAACATTACGAAAATTAAAGTGTTGAAATACTACAATTAACGTGAGGAATTTAAAAAGAAAAAAATTCATCATCAAATTTAATGAATTATTTGTTTTGGGCATTTAAAAAAGATTAAAAATATCTTTAAATCGCAAAGTTTAGATTTCATAAGCGTGTTAATGAAATGGTGCAACCGTGCTGCCGCAGTTGTATCTTGTGCATCGGAAGCAATAATTCGAGCTGCGACGCTTCCGGTGAGTGGGTTCGTCGGTCTAACGGGTAATAGAATGAAACCTTAGAGAATAAAGTTTCTTTTCCTCGTATCCGCGGTCTACGATCTCCCATGAATTGAGAGATCTCCGCGTCATGAGAGATTATTATTGGAGAGTTCCTTCAGGGGTGTGATCATAGACATAAATCTATTCGCTAGTGCATGCAATCCCCTGCAGGAGCTATGTCTGCGTCATGCAATATGCATGGGTCTGCACACCGTTTTACAGCACCGTTTCCTCCAAAATCTGAATAGGTAATTTATTTCCAGACCCAAAAATTGAAACAGAGCGTGTTTCGAAACATGGTTCAAAGGTGTAATTGTCGGAAAGATGTAAAAGATGGTTCGAAACAGAAGTTCACAATATGTGCTACCGATGAAGGAGGAAATTGTAGGAAATTTGGAGGACAGGCGAGAAACAGACTCCGAAGGATGACTGTTAACATGATGAAAACATTGAAATCAATACACTGCCTACCTCTCGTAAAGCGTAGTATCCACGCGCAGTAGAACAATCGGTGCTCGAGTTTTTGCGTTGTGTGGTTTGAAATAAAATTTTGTTATAAAAATCCTCGGGTAAAGATACGTAACTGCATGACTAACATAGTAAAAGAAAACATAGTAGGGCATAAGTATAAATATTTCGTAGGTCGAAGACAAATATAAGTAATAGTTAAAACCTACAATGTTCCAATATTTACACAACTTTATCTTTCTACATATTTTTTTATTAATTCCATGAAATAAGAATGATGAATTATAATTAATTATCTTACATAACGAATATTAATGTTGTTAATGTGGCAACAAATTGCTTCCGTTTATCACGAAACGATCTATTTAATTTAGTCTGTGAATCAATCAAGTCTCCACTGCCAAGATAAAGTGATTGTCTATAATTTACGCATATATTGTGTCACCTAAAAAGCAACTATGTTAGTTTGAATATTATTCTACGAAGGAGTTGCAAACTGATAATTTCTCTTAACTCACCGCGAAAATTCAAAAATGTGAACATCCTCACGTGTCACTCGATAAAGAGAACATTCTAGTCGTTTCAAAAACCAAACATCTTCATCAGATCACCAAGAGAAAATAAAGAATACTGATTTAAATTACTCGCCAATACTACCAAAAGCCACAATTTATTAAGAACATCTTAACTAGATAGTAACGGCGAACTAAGGAAGACCAACTACTCAAGAATCGTCAAATTCGCGTGGTCGTGAGAAAATTTGCGAAAGATCTTCGTCAATGATATGATACTTGTATCATAAATCTGTATTCCATAACATTGTAAATGCATGTATATATTTATTCCATGTACACGTGGAGAAGATATGTGATAACTTTCAGTCAGGTGAAAATGACGATCTTTAAAAATTTTGATCGAAGGGGTGTTAACCTCTACACCACCCTTGTGTCCTTGTAATAAAGTTTAATGTTAAGTGTAACTGCGAATAATTGTCTTAGCTGTTGAATTGTATCCCTGATGTAGATATAAATTATATGGAAACATTGACATACCAGGAACTAGAATATTTCTATATATTGCCAAAAATTTGAAAATATGGAGGTCGATAACGACATACAAGTTACGTAATTAATGGTTTTTGATAAACTCTTTTCATACAAATTTTCAAAGTATTCGCTCAAGTTCATTCACATTGCATTATTGGTTGTGCATTTAAGTTTGCACCCTGTACGAAATTTATTCACCCTAATTCTAGGTCTTCACTCCACACATAGTGAATATGGATGAATACATACTGGTATTGGCATGCATAGCTGGTGAAATGAGAAAGGTGTGCAGCATGAAATTCGCTTCGAATCCCTTATTATGTGCATATCTTCCTCTACTCTGACCAATTCACTCTTGATAACCGAATGGGGGGTCATTCACAACACAACAGCGTCTTCAGAATCACATCGTTATGAAAGTGATGTTACCTCCCAACATCAAAAACAAACTAGCAACCAGATTGTTCTAGATATTGTAACAAGCAATAAACAAGGATCATTAAAACTTGAATTATTGAAGTAATGTACGAAGGTGTACCCAGTTCAGTACATCGATATAACAGTGAATCTAAATAGCTACTACTATAAAAAGTAATCTACTTTTTGCTGCGTGAATTACAAAGAAATAAAAATCGTCGTTCTTCACCTTTTGTTAATATAGCTGTAATTACTTGAGATTTGAAAAATAATAATCTCTTTTCAATGTTTCCATCTATCTATTTTTTTTATCATTATAAGTGTTACAATAAAAGTTTAACGTTATAATACACATCAAATATACAAATTTGCAAACAAAGAAACAACCTTGGCATGTTTGAAGAGTATTTTGTTTTAATTTTTGACCAAAACCCAATAAATTATTTTAAAACATTCATTCTTGTTTTATAGGATTAAATATTGTGTCTAATTGTGGGGCAAAACACAAAATTTCTAAACGTATGAAACCGAACTATAAAATATATCTGTAATTACGTAACAATTTTGGATTTTCGCAGACTCACGAGATATATTTACAATTCACGAAATCAAAAATATATATTTCTGTGAAATTAATGGAAAAGAAGGGAATGTTTTTGATAACTGTATTTTGAGAATAAAATTTTACCGCAACCTACCAATTTATTACTCGTAGAAGAAGACAAAGATTTTTTTAAAAACTTTTATGTTTAGAGGTACATAGTTAATAAAAATGAATTATTTTTCTAGATAATCTTTCTACCGTATTTTCTTTGTATTTCAGATACGAGTTTATACACAATATCTTACTGAATGCGGTTTCTAACACTAAGTTGCTTAATGTTATTTCAAGTTCTTTTATCTGTCCGAATAATCTATTGATGTAAGAGAAGATGGACCTATTACAGTATCGTCATCGAGTTATGACAGAGGGGCCTAACCGTCTAAGGGTTCCTTCTCCGCCACTGAAAGAGTTATTTGTACGTGTAGGTCTAAGATGTAACTATATAGTTTTGTTACAATTTTAATTTAACGAAACTTAAATTTGTACATGTTCTAGAAAGAGTACATTGTAGCTGCAGTCAGGAAATATATATGGTTTCAACGCCCCATTCCATTAAAACCATTTTAAATAAATACAATTTTCAAAATTATAATTCTAACTATTTTACTAAATGTTTTGGTACAGTAAGGTATGATTTATTTATTTAACCGTTTTTGTAAATATAAACTTAGTTTATTGTATGTGTCTTGTGTAATTTATGTATTTGTATGTATTGTGTTGGCCGCTGCCTCTCGGAAAGGGGGTAATACGAAATAGTAAATGCCCTTTTTGACTATACTCCGAATATCTTTGACCGCGAAGCGCAACAGTCACCGTGTAACATTCGTCCTCCTAATGATGAAGATGAAACGCAACCATTTTCACCTTAATACATATGTGTATATCGGAATGCATGTCTGCGCCTGACACCATAGGATGGCCACAAATGATTCTCGTTCTTCCAGAACTATTCTATATCTAAGAAAAGATAAGTCCTTATACACCATTACATGAAGATTTTAACTCGACAAAAATCCTCCAAACTGAAAGTCCGGTTTCGGGGTCACTTTAATGGGGGAAAAAATCGGACACTCCAGCCCGGTGGACCCCCTGGGCCCAAAGGGGTGGCAAAACGGTTTTTTGTAAATATCTAAAAAACTAAGCAAGATATAAGAAAATGTTAAAATTAAAACTTGTAGCTGACACAATTTTCAACAAATTTGCTTTTCTTGCACTTTTTTGTCCGACGCACAAAAACCAAGATATGAACGCTCAAATTTGAGACTTTTTTTTTGCAAGGCATTTTTGCGAAAATACGAGAAAATAGTAAGAAAAAATAGACCGATTTTTGTGGAGTAAAAAGCACTAAAAATGGGTGTGTTAGTGTTTGTACATGTAAAACCATGCGTTTGGATGTAAATTTTTGAATGTACATATTTAAGTACACACAGATAACTGAAACAAAAACGTGCATTTTTCAAACGCTTTAAGCTCTATACATGAATATACACTCATATAAATGTGTAAATATTTGTTGGAATATATCCATACATCTATATTATTATACTTGTGTATTATACCCAAGTGTCCGATTTTCTCTCCCCATAAAGTGACCTCAAAACCTAACTTTCTGCCAAATTTCGTGTCCGGAGGATTTTTGTCCAGATTTTCAAAAAGTCAAATTTTATTCAATGGTGTATTAGCCTATAATTTAAAAAAGTTTTATTTGAACATTTGTTGAATTATTAGATAATTTCCGAATGAGTTCAAGAGGTGTAATAAAAATAACTTCGTAATCAGGCAATAATGGTCTCATTATTACATTTTAACAACTACAAAATGTTTGCGTAAGTCTTGGATCACTTCTTTGAGTTGAAGATAAATTCGGTAAATATCTTTGCATGGATCTAATATTTGTATATTATTTGCATCGTTGTCTATCCTAATATTTATACTATTAATATCACAAAATACTTAACGTAACTACGTTACAGATTTGAGAACAATGTAAAATGTTTTAATTTTTGAAACTCGTCATATAAATACCAAGGAAAAACTGTATACCAATAGTGCATTTTAGGTGACTGCTACTTTTAATTGGGTTTGTCTCCATACCATGTGAGTTCTTCAGATACGGATACACAGTTAATGTTTCTTTAAGTGAGATATGTTGTAAGTAGTTTCACTTATCTATTAATAATAATAAAATTATTGTAAAAAAAGTTATAAACTGCGTGGAGGACAATAAACAAATATACTAAATCATTAAATTCAAATATCCGTTATTCAATATGAACTGGAAAATTCCAAAATTGCTATTCAAGAATACTCTTATCCGTTTAATGTGAAATCCTTTTGATCGTAATGTGTTACATGGACTACAATATATTATTAACAGTCGGTTTTCAATCGCAATATCCAATCGTCAATTATTTATAACGAAATTGAAAATGAATCAGTAATGGATTTCTAACACTTCGAAACAAGTAAAACCGATATATTTATGCTATGTTTACTTATTTCGTACTCCAGTAGATATTGAAGCGAAAATACCTGAACACAGAATAACAACGAATAACTCTTTTTTCTGGTTGGATTTATAATTTCACTGTAGTATTTATTTCTTAGTAAATAATTTTCTGCTAAGAATGAACTCGTAATTAAAGGGAATAAATAATTTATATTACAAATTTTGTTTATTAATGGTACTACAAGCTATATGTGGTTTGTTTTTAAATTGTGGAATTAATTTACTCAAGAGGAAGGCCCCTCCCCCAGAGGACTTACATCTAGTAAGTACGTGTTTGGCAATCACTGGGCATCCGAGCTGAGTGTGGCATTACTTCCACATACTTGTGCGAGGCTCCTTCCTTTCTCTTATCTGACCTTCCTTTGTCACCTCTTGTTCTTTTCGATCCCGGCGCTATTAGGGCTAGGGTATCTTTCATTTTCCTCATTTTTTGTCCTCCCCCCCTCATTGTTTGTCCTCAAGGTTTTGATGTATGTTTTGGTGTGTTGTAGATCAGGAGGGATTTTAGTGGGTAGGGTTGAATCATTCGACGAGTCCCACACGCGGGGAGACATGTTGGTTCTCCTTAGTGCGTAACTGAATTTTCCCTACCTGTACAAGTTTTTAGGGCTCTAATGACCTCGATGTCGACGAGCCGTAAAGCCCCACAAAAAAAGGTGAATACTCTCTGAATATCTCAAGTTATAAAGTGCATGACAAATTCGCTTTAAATAAGCAACCGCTTTGTGTTTTTGTAATATTTCACGCAATTACAAACAATTCTATAAAATAAGAAATATATTGCTCGTAGGTATAGAATTGTACACTACTGATAACATAAAAAGACCGATTTATTTTTCTAAGTCCCACGCTCTCACCAGTTTTGGATCTGTTAGGTTTGCAACGCGTCTCTCCTCCTGTTTCCCCTTCGACAAGGAAAGTTTCGCTCGACCAATCGTAGGTCTATTTGAAACGGCTCCCATATTTGGAAGACTAATAGTACCGCTGGTAAATCGTAACGAGATAAAAATTTTCATTACACCGCTATTAAAGAAATATTTTGTATTTTTTTATTATACACATTTTGGGCTTCTATAACAAAAATATACTGTATATTCTTGACATCTATAAACTTTACCATTCTCTATATTTAAACGACATCTCGAGATTCGTTGTCTCGCAAGGTCTTCATAGGCAATGTAAACGATATTAGAGTTTCTGTAAAAAACGTTTGCGTAATACTGTGATAAAATATAGTTTTTAACAGAATTTGAATATAATTGCAAGATATCGTATGGAATTGGTATAATTCGAATCACAAATTACTTATAAATATTCCTATAATTTCTTATATTTATACAGTGAAGTAAAGAAATCAAATCTCATTGCCTACAAATGATGTGTATTGTCGAAAGTAATTTCACATAATTTGCGATTCTCTTAAGTTTTTCATATATGTGAAAAGGAATTAAATAAATATAGAAAACGTTTGTCTCAAATATGAACTAATAACACAAAAGTTTAATTCTCGAGTTATAAATAATATAAAACTACTTAAGGAACAAATAAATTACATCTTCTAGTGACATATTTATTCACGATGTAACAATTTGGATAAATTCGTGCAACTTAAAAAAATAATCAGAGATCAATAATATGAAAACCTCGTTTCAGATATGAATAAATAAAAAAGACAAATCCCTTTTATTCATTCCAATCAAATTCAAATGTATTAACTCATATTAATACCAAAGGTCCTTTTCTTTATCATTCTTCCTATTTCTTTCTTTCCTTCTTTCTTTCTTTCACTCTTTCTTTCTCTCACTTTTCTCTATCGTTGTTTTACTTTTTCTCTCTTTCTCTCTATCTTTCTTTCTTTCCCTCTCTCTTCACGTGTATTGTCTAACGTAATTTCACATAATTTGTGATTCTTTTATTTTTTCTTGTATGTCAATATGAAATTAAATAAATATAGAAAACTTTTGTATAAAATATGAATTAATAACAAAATTTTATTTCTCGTGTCATAAATCACATTAAACCACTCAAGGAACTAATAAATTACATGTTCTAATAATACAATGATCTACAATATAACACTGGTTGTAATCGTGCAGCATATAAAATCGTGATCCGAGATTAATATTACAAAAAACGTGTTTTAGATTACAACAAATATAACTAAAACTGAAATCT
>NNCF01125969.1:1204946-1246531 GCA_002313205.1 Laupala kohalensis | reverse complement strand
AGTTTTGTGATTAATAAATTTTATTTTTTAAACCTCTGCCACGAATTGTCTTTTTATAATTTAACATAAAACGGTGTGAAATGATAAAAATATCTCAGATGAGAGTAATATCTAAAACGTATTTAATTATCCATCCATGTACCGCGAAAAAACAGCTTCTTTTGGGGTGTCAGTATACCTCACCCAACCTTAAGTGTTGCAGATCGCTACCCGACCAATGAAGGTTTAAAAATGGGCTCTAACTATTTCATTTTAAAATGTTTACAAACTATTTTTGACGTTTCATCCACTGCTCAGAAATATAGGAGAAGATAAGGACACTCCTTGTTTGTATTGTGGACGGTTTTCTTCAGAATCCTCTGATGTACGGTACGGATACAGCANGGGGGGGGGGGGTGTTGGTAATATGGGAGGCATCTGGGGAGCATTTCCGACTGAAAATCGTGGTTTTACCACACTAATTTTGTAAATATTATCTTTTAAATCAAATTCATCAACTCGTCAAATAGATAATCAACAATTAAGAATATTAAAAAGGAACCAAATTTATTAATTGCTTCAATGGCAAAGTATGCCTTTATCTTTTGAGTCTTCAGTTCCAATGGGAGAGGGGTTATAACCCCCTTTACTCCCACCCCATAGATCCGCCACTGGCGTCAAGTATTGATGAAGACGATAGTGAAACATTTCATGCCTGAGTAATTTTTTCAGTCCGACTAAATTATTAACTTTGGCTAAGATATGGTAGAGTTACACTTTACCCCATCATGAACCAAAAGGGGACCTCATCATAGTATAAGGCAAAAGGGGATATTTTCTCTCATTGCCTTTTTTTCTTTTTATTATTATAGTTATTAGACAGTGGTGGTGTAGAGGTAGCGCAAGTTGAAACCCTGTTCGGCCGAACTAGTTGAGGCTATCAGTTGCGGTTCTTCCCCCCCCCCCGAAACTCCAGATAAGGTGTCGGTTCGATACCATTAGTTCCCCGTCATCCCGACATCTCTCCTTCTCATTTCCCTTATCCAAGTCACAGTTTTGTGGAAGGGCAGGCTTCATGGCCTGAAACTCGCCATAAGTTATGGAATAAATAATATTCCTGGAATGTTCCTGATTTCACTAAATATCACAAGACGTATTAATGTACTCCAATTAAGAATAAAAAAACAACAATTATATGGCTTTTAAATCATGAGTTGTATTCAATTAATTTATTGTCAAAACAAGCAGTTACAAACTGCGTATGACCACGCGGAGGACAATAATCCGGATTTACTCTCCGGAAGCAAGCAAGGGACTATCCCTTCAATTCCGATCAAAGGTCCTAAGGCAAAGGCGGATTGAAAAATTTCAGCAAAAATTCCTAGATAAGATAAAAAGTTAGCTACGAGTTATAATACTAATAGAATATCTACATGTTTGTAATATAACCCAAAAAAAGTATTTTACATGTACGAATTATTATCGAACTATAGATTACACTGAGTATAGTGTTTAAAAATCATAAGAATTGAAATAACACTAAATTTACGATTTCTTGTTTCAATAAAGAACCTGTATAAGAAATCCGCCTCTACCCGAAGGAAAACCGGAGAAAAGCTCGGGCCAGGATCGGTTTCAAATCTAAAATACCCGGTTTAGCCCACACCTCCCCTATAAAACATACCGTAAAATATCAAGGGAGCTCCTACCTTTCAGTCGTTTAACGTACGTTGAAGCCACTTGAAGACAAGATGGAGCATGTTCATAGTGTAGGAAAGCGACGTACAATCGTAAACCCATTAAGGCGTCACAAACCACGCTTTGAGAGGTACTAGTCCTCGTTGCTTTGCTACTCCTCTGAGAGTCACTTAGCGCAAGAACAATCACAAGAACGACACGTCATTGCACGAGAGGAATCCCACTTATCACCCACGTGATCTAATTAAAAGCGACACGGACATCACTTAATGGAGATGTATTACGTTAAGGTAGCTAAGCTCATTGCTTGAGGTAATTGATTCAGGAATGTCGATCATGGTGATAAATTAATAACGGACATAAATCCAGAATTAATTGACTGGAGAGAGAGAGAGTTCACGGATTACTATTGGGTGCACCCGTGACAGAGCGCCTAGCGTACTTGTCTTCCACGGAGGTTCAAATCCCGTCTGATTCAAGTCGGATTCACATTGATGGACGTAGCGGGGTTCCCGGCAGGTTTTCCTGGCGCACTCCTGCTTCCCCTGCTATTCATTCCTGCTGCACAATATTCGCTCATCGTCATTTCGCCCAAGGGAAGCACAATACGTCGACCACTGGTGGCACTGCGAGGGGTATTCGTTCTTCTCCCAAGTATAACGGTTAAGCATCGCTTACAATCAGATTGTATTCGAGGAAGTGATAAATTTTAACGGCAACTACTACAAATTCTTATAATTATATGTAAGTACAAATCTGGTACAACGTTGAAAACAATATATTGATTTGAGCGATGTTGTTCTCAGTGCCATATTCATCAATGGGGAAAAATCAAACATCAAAACTTTTTAGACACAACAAATTTTGACAACACTTTCGGGTTGTAGAATTTCACTACGATATCTATTTCAAAATTCCGATGTTAAGTGGTGGGTAAAAGTTTAAGATAATATCTCGACATTCAATGCAAACGGGCTTTTTTGATCGTTACTAAAATAAAAATGAAGTTTGAAACAACAAATAAAAACAGGAGGAAAAACCGGGATGGATTCCTAGATTATAAAATACGTTAATATGCTTGTTTAGAAAGTGAAGGGGGACTTCTGTTAAACTATGTTTTTAATACGAAAGACAAATACTTTGAATAAAAAATTTGTGATGATAGTGTTCATAGATATTCTCAAGATTTTCAATTGATTTCTTCTCTATTGAAGATTTTGGATTGTTTAAGATTATATGAAGATTATAGCTCTGACATTTGAGTCGTCTCGTTACTGGTAGTAGTAGTACCAAAAATTTAAAAAATAAATAATCATATTACTTGGAGCTATCAAATTCTACAAAACGAAGAACCATTGTCGAATATGTTGTCTCGTAGGTTTTGGTAAAATGCATATTACTTTCAAATTTCAAAAGTAGTTTACAACGGCGAGAGCGAAGCAAGAAATTGATATAACGCGAAAGCTATTTATGTCAAGTGGTATCCTCACTATTTTCAAAGGTTAGCCCATACAATCAAACTAAAGGCTTTTAAGCATATCCTTGCAATTAATGGAGGCTAGAGCTGCGTAAAATTTTGATAATGGAAGAAGTAGGTCTCGTAAAAGTCATAATATTTGGGTATGAATCAATCTACAGAAGGTTCCTAAAATAATGGGACACACTTTGAGGCGAGGTAGAGCTCATAAAAAAAAACAGTTATTTTATAGGAATAAATTGACGAAAGTGACGCCTCCCTCTGCTCGCAGTATTTGTATCAGGTATCCACTTGTCTAAACGCAAATTTAAATAATATACGGTTCTAAGTCGTAACTTCATAGGGAGCCGCCAGTGGTCACTTTTTCCTTGAATATTTTCACAGGGCCGCAGAGAATACTACCTTTCCTATTGGTGTAGTTATGAGTTTTACAGTACGACTATCTATTTTACAGTACGACTTTTCTCTCTCGTTAGATTCTTACAAGCGTTAAAGGAAGAACTGCATAAACAAACAAACAAACAAACGCAAGAAATGTGCTTTTAAAATATTATATCCGCGTTGACTGAAATCATGTTGCCTACAATTCACAAAACTTGGAAATATTCACTAAAGCAGTTCTTATTAATTAATAATTATTTCTACTGAATTTTACTATTGGGTAAGAACAATTATTTTGTTTTTTTAAAACTTGATAATTAATTTAGACAGTCGTTTGACTCCTTCTTTGACAAGCCACACTGTCTTCAGTCACGTGATGCGGCAGCGATTTCCATTAGAACAGTATTTTCCACAGTTTTCGGTGAATTCTTCTTCTAAATGCCCCGTAAGATATAAAAATCTTAACATCATGTGTTTCTATTTTCATTTGATATGTTTTAGTTGATTTATTAAGACGTTTTTTCATTAGAATATATTAAAAAAACATAAGCCCGCGAATGTTTCTTCATATAAGCCCTTAGTAATTTAAAGTCAAACAATTCAAAATTTTGCGGCGTAATGGTATGAAAATTCGTAGGCACTGAATGTTTCAAACTATCATTTAAAACATTTTTTTTTTTTGGGGGGGGGTACTCAAGCCTAGTCACTCTGAGGAACATAATACCTTAAAGAAGCAGAACGAAGAAAAAACGTAAATTGAGAATATCTCTCCACTTTTCATTTTAAACAACATGCGTTATATTAATATCCCCATTCTTTCCTTAAGTGTAATTAAACTTTTTTTTCTTCATTTTGTGACATTCTCTAATTTACAACTGGACTATTCCGGAAGTCTAAATCTCTGGAAAGAATTTTAATATAAAACCTTCCAAGAAATGCTGCTGATTAAATACCACTTTATTCTCTCCGTAAAAATTTTCCCTTGACGTTATCTGAAAATCAATGTAGGGAGATGTCGCGTGACGTACGTTGTTATATTTTAGGTTTTTAAATTAACTTCTCTATGGTTAATAAAAATATAAAACCATGTATAACCGACTCTTATTCACCAATAATTACATATTTACTTTGAGAAAAGAATTAAGTTTTCAGTAACATTTTCCAGTCGACTTTAACAGATTTCCTCTCTTGAGTCCTTTGAGAGTTGTGAATATATTCCTTCAATTGATTTCGACGTAGAAAAAATGATCAGTGTTCTCCGTTCGCATAATTAGTTATTTTCCGTATAATAGACATCTTTACATTCCGTGGTACTTCACTGCCCAGTTAGTTCGGATAATAGATATGATTATGTATTATTATTATTCACTAATTTTGTACTCTAAAGGGCTTTAACGTATAGGATGGTTCAATGAAAACGTTCATCCTAATTAAATTAGTTAGCAGTGCCCTTATTTATGACAACATGTATTAAGGACGCACAAACTCTTTAATCGTTCGTACTTTCACATTAAGTTTCGGGGATGTATGTTCCCCCTCTTCAGATGTATTCTTCCTTTTCTTCTCAAAATTGTACAAAATCCTTATTGTAAATTACATGGTGCACTTATATTACAATTACAGCAAGTATAAAGTGCACCATGTAATTTACAATAAGGATTTTCTACAATTTTGATCATCGCTTAAAAAAAAATTCCTTCTACATACATTCTACATCGCTTATAAAAAAAATTCCTTAGTCCATACTATAACTAGTTATATCACATAAATCGAAGGGAATGAAATGAATTCAACAAAGAACAATGAAATATATTTTCTCTCTCGACTACAGATATGGGGTTGTAACCATTGGTAGCTCTAATAATAATGATAATTATTTTGAGTGTATGTTAGATGTAGTTTCAAGGACTGTATTCAATGTAGATTAAATTTATCAAATTTATTACAGAAATATAATCCCGTTCAAATTCTTTTTCCAAACCTCAATATTTTACAGGTTTACACTTTTTTATCCTCAAACAAAATATATGACAAACATCAGGTGAAAGAAAATGAAGATCGTTTTACAATAACACGTTAAGCGAAAAAATGCCTAACAATGGATTTTACAAGAATTAAAACCTTCGTTGACCATTCATAATCTCTGTTTTATCGCATGAAGTAGTTTATCGCTATTACCAAAGCTCAATATTCCAATAAAAGCTGTACAAATCAAAAGTAATTGTCTAGAAATGGGAACAAAGAAAATATGACGCTATTACGGAGTATTTAAATCTGATATTAAATTCAGCGTTTGTGGTGGATATTACGCGCAAAATATGAATGGAAGGAAAATGGATATTGATAGAATGCTTTGATGGGAAAGTAAATTGCGAAGGGAAGGTAAAATTTTATCCATGTATATTAAACACGAGAATTTAATATTGAAAGTCTAGCGTGAACTGGTGTAGCAATATGAGCCATCGGGGAAAAGAGGTGACTGTTTATGGATACTGAAGAGAAGAGTTTTGAGATAACAGACTGTGTAAATGGCGGGAAAGAGATTGAGCAACGCTTAACAAAAGATATGGGAGTAAATTGCAACACAAAAAAGAAATAGGAAAATTATTTGTTTATTTCTTTACAACATTTGTTGTTCACGAAAATATATTTTGGAAACAATAATTTTATTGGCGTATAATTAAAAATGTTTCACCAGAAGTCAACAATTTTGGATAAATTATTTTATCTTCAGGTCTTGCATTTATAGTTATAACTACGTACTATTATGTCCTTCATATTTCCGATGACGGATGAATAAATGAACAGAAACGATGACATAGTTGATAAATCTTTTAATTTATGATCAAGCCCTCAACATTTCTTCTATGTACATTTATTTTGATTGAAGTGTTTCTTTCGAATATTCCCTTCATAATATATAATGATAAATGATGTAATGATAAATGATGAACCATGCCTCAATTATATTGTTCCCAAAAATTAACTTTCCATAAATCTTAAAGCTTCATATTTCTATTTTTTCGTTCACTGGCGCATATATGCAAATTCCTGAGATCACGTTGAAGAAAGAATGACAGAAGTAGCTAGAGAAACAACTTCTTCTAATATATGTTCTTACAGAGTCTATCTACTACCGTTTCCTTGGCAAACAATTGATGTACCTCGGAACTTGTTACAAATAAATAAGAGCAATACGCCCATTGAAAAATATGGCGATGTTGGAATTCAGCAATCCTAATTGTGTACTACAATGTAAAATAATTATTAATTATAATAAAAGTTAAAGTAGTCTTATACTTTATGGCACCATTACTTTATTACATTCAAAATAATTGATAACAATTTCAAAACTATTTTCGTGCATTCTTGTATTGCGTCTTATTATTCATATAAGTGTAGTTTTATATGACTTCAACCTTGGCACAGTGGTGTACATTAATTCTGCCCCATCCTGCCCCGGGTTTTTCGTCGGTTTTCCTTCGAGTAGAGGCGAAATTTTTATATACACTCACTTGTCTCTATCCTAGGGGCGGTATCTATGGAAGTAATTAAACTCCAATTTAGTGGTATTTAATATTAACGTTTTATAAACAATACTTTCTATATTATCTAGAGATTGATAATGATACGTCCTTCAGAAATACCTTTTTTGTGTTTTATTAAATACAAATCCATCTCAGTCGATCTTTTTCAGACGAGTAGTACGATTGCGACCAATTACGTGACTTAAGAGATTAAATATTCAAAGTTTTATTACGTACTAATTAAATTTATAAAAGGCAATATTTCTTAGCTCATATGATTGATGGCTATTTCGTACATTAAGTATTAACGAAATATAGTACATATATACGAAGAGTTGTGTACCCTGTTGTGAAATTTTGCGTCCCTTTCCCAAATAAATGTTCGTTTCATGATAAAATTGTAAAAACATATTCTGGTGATTACAACAATCAGCGATGGTATGAAAGATTATGAAAAAGCTAAGTAACAACAATGCACGAAGTTCTTGAAACAAGTGAAGTATAACTCTTTTTGAAACAGAGGAACCGTCTAGGAACTATTGAAGTAAATAAAATGCTAAATACACAATTATTTTGCCTTTGCTAGGTTCCCCCCGACACCATCTTCCACGATCTCTACCGTGTGTCGTAGCAAGGTACATGCTTGTGGAAAAATCGAAGCTTTACAGTAGGAACGAAACTTACACAATGATATTTTCTAAATATATTTCTTTTTTATATCTCAATACAAAACATTACTTTTAGGTAACCTTTTCTCAATAGATCGAAGGGACTTTGCTCTGATATCCAACATTATCAAAACCTCAGAGTTACTCTTTGACAATTATGACGTATCACTTCTAAATACGAAGGAACGGGAACAGTTTAACAACTCAACTCCGTACATTACGACTCCATGAATCTTAAATGAGTCCACGAACAGAGGGAGAACAGACAGATTACGAAGGAGCAAGCAGTCAGGTTGGAGCAGTACCTACACAACGTTCCTTCTGACGTCATGGAGGCCCTAGGTAGGTCCCTCTGCTTGTGAGAATACACTCCCGCAGAGGGACGAACAGCAAGAGAAAACGGTAAAGCTTTTGTGCAAGGACAATGGACGTCCGTGGGCGTCTCGCAGAGCCCCTTGCGGACACGAGGGAAGCTTCGCCCCGTGACAACGCGTTGTCCTTCACGCGCGCAAATGCGGCCATTTATACGCATGCACAAACAGGGGTAGTTCTTTTATCAATGCGCAAGTGCACTATTTATGCACCCAGGGCTCTGCACTGGGTAACAAACACGCTTGCCTTCTGGTCTACAGATTCTAAGCTCATACGATGTATACACGGAGTTTCTAACGTACACAATGAATTTACATAAAATAATATCGAATTTATTACATTAATTTATACTGCATAGACTAGTTTATTCACAAAACTGGTTTTTCAGGATAAGAGATTGAAATGATAGTCTATTGCAGGTATTCATTATGCTATTCATTATGCTTTGTTTGTTTTTCTACAGGATGAATTTTTAATGTGAAATTTTTTTATAAATAATAATTTCATTAAAAAGTTGAAGTTCATGTATTTCTTGTATGTATAAATATTTAAGCCAATGCCCCAGAAAATTTTGCGTTCATTTTACGCGTGACCGCACGGATTCAATCACACAAATGAAGTGTCGCACTGAAAAGCATTAAAAGATGTGATGATAGTTTCCGTATTGCTTCATTTTTCACTCTTTCATTTTAAAAAGTTTATCAAGGCATTTAAAAATTACATCAAGGAGATAAGATACTCGACTACTTGAGTGCAAACAAATGACAGCAATGACGCTAACAAATGATAGTGATAGAACATGGATTTGTAGGAAATTGTACTGAGTTACGGAATTCTCCATTATGAATGATCATTTATTATTCATAAGTGATCAGATGTTCTGTTAATGCTAAATATGATACCGAGTGAAACTTACCAACTACTAGCAGATGGGAGAAAGTAGAATCCACCATATTATTCGTGTCAATAAAGTAGTGTTACTAAATAAATGTCTTACCGTTCATATGATCATATATAATATTGGTTACTTATTGTGTATACATAAATAGCATGGGTTTAGCTAGTAAATCCATTCCAATATATAAATGCGTAACGCAAAAACGTGTCAGTCTGTTTGTTACCTGATCACGACTAAACCACTGAAACTATCGTGTTGAAATTTGGCAAGGAGATGGTTTTCAGATGTCCAGGATGATTATAGGCTAACTTCTATTTTCAAAATGTGTGATAGGAAAGATATAAAGGTTGGTTTTTTTTACAATAAATGTCAATAAAATCGAAAAAATATATATGCTTATGCTGCCTAACGGTTAGATATAGTTGTCAACTATGATTGGCAATATTGTTTGCCTTATAGAACCTACAAAAGAGCACGCGACAGCACATGTTTACCTAAATAATCGATAAAACCTTTTTTTTAAATCGAAATGTTAAAATACTTCAATTTAAGAGAGTACTTCGATAAAGAAAAAAACACACATAATCAAAGTTAATGAATTATTTGTTTTTTGCATTTAACAAAGACAAAAAATGTCTTTAAATGGTAAAATTTTGAAGAATAGTTTAGATTTCACAAGAATTTTAATAAAATGGTGCAACCGTGTCATGACTCCAAAGCGCTAAATATGTCAAGTTTTGTATTAAATTTGTATTATAATAAATTAGAAAAATTAGGATGCTGTACACTTTTTAAAACCATTAAGTAAAAATATTTTTATCTTACAATACAGATTTTATTTTTTCCTTAGTAATAGTTGACTTGTCTGAAAAAAATCCCTGACAACGCAGGTTAATCATCTAGTATAAAATAAGATAATAAATAAAAAACCTTTTTAAAAAGAAACTTTTATTTAAGTCATGTACTAAAACGAGTTAAATCTTTTTTATTAAGGTAATGCATTACCAAATGTACCTCCCTACATATTTCTCATTAAACGATCCTTATACAAATAAATGTACTTACTATCTTTAACGCTGAATATGATTTCATATTTTTTGTGTGAATTTTTGGTTTTTTTAAATATTCCCGCGCGAAAAGTTCATATAAGTAGATACAAATTGTTTTCATAGGACTGTGTTTGGTTGTCAAGTAAGTACTTGCCGAAGTATGTATTTTCTTAACAATTATTCTGAAAACGACACCTAATTCGCGCCACCCCATTCTCCCCAAAATAGATGTGCTATTTTGTCTTATTTCCCGCAGGGGATGCATTAAGATTCACACGTTATCAGGATGTCACTACATCAGTTGAGTAATGCCGAAAATTAGTCGTTGATATTATTTTAGATTTATTTTAATTTGACATTCCCTTCCCAGGAGGTGCTATGTGTGCAGAAGGGCTGATGATGAACTTATGTGTCATAGGGAATATCACTACCAGTTTCACGAATCCCGAAAACCATGACCCCGACACTAATATGGGTCATTTGCGATTATTTTTACACTTCATCATCTTCGCACCCCCTCCTCAAAGGGTGTTTTTCTTCATGGAAGGGATGATTGTTGGTTTAAGTTGCATTGCAAGCGTATTCTCTTCAGCAGTCACAAAACTGATGTATTGAACACCACTTTCGGTCATCCTTATTTATTTTTACCTGCCACCGCATTCCCACCCCCTTTTCCAAGAGTGTTAAGGGTATATCTCTTATGTAGACTGATTGTAAACTAAAGCAGCATGGGAGGCGTCTTTATTCATTTAGACGGTACCGAATATTATAGTTTCCGATCTAATTTTTTTTTCTAAAAATTTTTCTTGTCACCCCCTTACCACCCCGTCCCCAGAAGTGCCAGAGTTCTCTTATCTCAACAGTGTTTGTTGTCAGATAATCATCTGTGTACCAAGTCTGGTTGAAATAACTCAAGGCATTCTAGAGTTATGGTGAATATACACTTATAAATACAAACCACCATTTCACCCTGTAATGGGTAGTTTTTTGTGAAACTGAATCATAATTATCTTTCGTCATAAAAATCACACATATCTGTAAAATTTCAGCTCGATCGGTTTGGGGGAACTGGTTTAAAATTATGTTGCAAGATTTGGCCCCAACATGTGAACTAACAGGTCACGTTCAATTAAAGTATAATTACGAAAACGGATAGGGATGATTCTACCAACATGTCCGACGATTGGAATCGCACACCGATTCTAATTGCGTCCGAGATATATGTAGGAAAATTACAGGACCTGCAAGTTCTTTCTTCTTCAGTTCTGGCACGTAAGAGCAGTTTGTGGCAAAGTTTTCGCGTACAGATAACATCTTAAATGGTGCCCCATGAACCGAAACTAAAATGCAACAACTTTGTCAGTCGTAAAGAAGCGTTACAACTTCCACGTGACGAATTGCGTAGGATCCCTGGCGTGATTGGCGGAAAGAGATACAAGACTGTTTCATTATGCATGGGAACTGAAATGGCTGCTAAGGACGCTTATAACGGGGAGACCGCAACTGGCATTTGCAAGTAGTTAGTAATTTTCTAGAGATGACTTAAGTAGGAATATATATTCAAGGTCATCGTTTACGTCCCAGCCATTTACACTTCACTTTATTAACCAGAAAATTACGAACAACGATACAAATGCCGATTTGCAAACCTGCGGAGGTAAACAAAGTTACCTGTGCATTTATATCTCATACTAATATATATGTTAGTTATACTAAAATCTCACATACTTAATAACAGATAGGTCTCATAATATTAACATACAGATAATTTTCAGAAAATTGTGATAAGCACTCTATTTGTACTACTAGGTACTTCGTATAACTCATTTTTAAAATTTATTTTTTGTAGATTTTTTTGTGCTATCTAAATTTTTTACATCATTCGGCAACGGATTAAAAATTTTGATTACATTATTTTTTTTCTTACTGTTTTAAATATTTTTGGTAGAGGAATGTTTTATTGTTTAACTATTTATATTGGACGATATTTTTTTCCATGTTTAGAAAACGTTTGAGGTTAAAAACAGTAGATCTCGATAGAATAAGGATGTGGGCAAAGACGTGAGTCTGCCTCTGAGATGCAAGTATTTCCGCGGGAAAGGATATAGAGTGAAAATAGCTGTGGTCGAAAACTTAAGGGAGAAGGAATTCTTCCTACACGAGTTCGAAGGATTACGAAGTTATCCCTCCAATCCTATTCAATCCAATTTCAATGGTCTCAACTCCAAGTAACAGAAATAGAATGGTGGGAGAAATAATACGATGAAGGATTTCTCCGTTTGAGGAATGTTTTGCGTTTATGATTTCCCTTAAGAATATACGAAATATTCTTAATTTTGAGATCGAAAGCAGAGAGAGGACTACGAGTTTTTATACAGAGGAAATATTTTCTTCAAATAATTTATTAGTAAGTACATCCCATATACTAAAATTAATTTAAAAATCATTTATAAAAACATTGGAAATCTTGTCTGTACATCAAACGCTTCAGTAATTTTACATCGGGAAGCGGATTTCTTTCTTCTACATAATGGAATACAAAATAAATACATAAATTAAAAAAATGTTTCAAATTTCAAAAATTTATGTTCCGAGATTTCTAGGATGATTTCTCAAAATTATGTACTTGGAAGGAGAGTGAAAATTTTCAAAATTAGTAAATCTAAACTTGGAATCTAAAATTCTATATCTTTAGTATGTGATCTTTAATTTGTGTGATATTTGTTTGTAATTTTGTTGTATTCCATAGCTTAATTTTTTTTTTTTGATTTTTTTTTGTATATTTGGTATGTATTTTCTCGTTATAATTTTATTGTAGCGCTGAAATTCGAAAATAATTTTAATTTTCAGAATTTGTGACCTAATGAGCAAGAAAAGTTAAATATTTTTACAGTTGTCATGAAGATTCGTCTGAAATAACGCTATAATCTTTAACAACCAGAAATCGAGAATGAGCAGCAATACACTCCTTTGTGTGTTATTTTTTGTATTGTGTGACGAAGTTCAGGTCAGATCTTCCACCTAATCTCATGAATTATGTGAAGAAATTGGGGAGGAGAGATATTGGGTTGCCGAGGATTGTCAGGTACCAAACGAACATCGGGTTGGAGTACGTGAGGGAATCCCCAGCTGAAAACCTCAGTTCGTCCAAGCAAGGGTTCTACTGCGATCTCTTCCGCTCAATCGAGCATAGGGAGGGAGAAAAGATGCTGCCACTACGCCACAACTGCTGGAAACTCACAGGCTAAATTGTGTTTGTTAAGTTGGATAGTAACGTTGACTGACTCCAACCACGGGTGGGATCACATTCTGGAGAAATCACCGGGACAACTTTGAGATGCAACATTGATAAATTACAAACTGTTCAGATGTAAAAGGAAGAAACTGATGAAAAATCTTCTACGATGGCAAATCAGTGTGAAGGGACAAATGTTGGGTTTTTTTTTTACGCTTGATTCATGATGTGATATACTTCTATCTGAATAGGCATTGGTTTGAACTGAACAAATGCATGGTAAAGTTTCTCACAAGTTAAGGGGACTTCAATGCATATCGTCATAAAATGAAGTTATCTGATGCGGACAATTGTGTTTGTGGAAAGGGTGTACAAACTGTTTCACTTGCACTTTATGATTACAAGTTTAATAATGAAGAGAGAATGAGGCTAATAGTCCTAAGGAGGAAAAATAGTGTGGCCTGATAAGAAGACGGGTATTAATCATTGGCGAGGCAAGACGTTTTTCAAGTCTTTCAAGAAATATTAACAGTGATTGTGACGGTGTGTGCAGATAAAATCGTACTGAAAATAGAGCATGTTTGAAAATATCTATACAATCTGTATCCAGTTAGGTGTGTACCACACGAAACAGGATGTAAAATGGGCAGTTTAAAGTGGGCTTAAGAAAAGTGGTCACTAAGATAAAATGCTTCCGCCTCCACGCAGCAGGAATGGACTAACAAAATGGGCTAATAGAATAATAAAAGTGAAATTAAAATTAAGAATACAATGTTGAGGTAGAGGTTTTGTGACTTAATTACGAACTGAGAAACAGAAGAGAAAAACAAACTATAGTTGCTAGTTGAACTTCGTTGTTTTTTCATAAAGGACCACTGATTGGTAACTCGTAAGAAACGCAAGGAATGTAATAAGTACTCAATTGAGTTTATTTCACGAACAAAAAATTATAATTTGATACTATTACAAATAATTTTCTAAAACGACTTGAAATTCGGATTATTGTATGAAATTTTGTAATACATTATATCAAAAATTCGTTGATTTATTATATGAAACGAAATGAGTTTTTTCCTTGGGACTTTAGGGCTCGCCAAAGTCGAGTCATTAGAGCCCTTTAATGATCAAACGTACTGAAACTAATATAACTTAATAAAATTGTTTAGTCTCTTCCGCCACAAATATTGTGTTGCGGTAGTCCACTCAAAAAATAACTCCAATTTGTGTACTTTTGTAAGAGCAATAAAATTCTTTACTCATTCATTTGGATATTATCCCATTTTATTTACATCATTAAAAAGAGATTTGTTTTGTGCAAACGCAGTGTTGTGCGTCTAAATCGCAAATATTCCCACAAAATACTGGTAGTAGCCATGATGATTTTATACAGGTGAGGGAACCAATACACAGAGTGGTAATTTCTCTTACTTCAACGGTGACAAAGAAAACAGAATGAAGCGTTTGCCCGGAGCAGAGCCGTCTGATTTAGCACCCTGTATATTTTATTTTCACGAATCCGCGAAAAAAAGTGGGGGCAGACCACATAAAAGAAGATATTTCATTCTCATGCTATCTGAATGAACAGCACGGTTCATCGGTGACTGGTGTAAACAAAGCCGTGATGTGGGGGTAGAAAAGGGGGTAGTTTTGTGAGAGGGGTGAGGTGAAGAGCCCGGGTTGCGGCCGGGAGCGAATATACCCGGCGACAGGGCACAAGAGTGAAGGGCAAACCGAGCGAGGCCCACCGCCCTTCACCCTTCGCCCGCAACTCTCGGAGAGGAAATAGGCGCTCCTAGCAGACAGACTGAATTGCGTTCAACAGCGTCGAGATCAAATCGCGTTAAATCACCGTCAATGTGTTTACGGCGCAGAAAGGCGCTTCATTTGATTTCGCTTTATTTACTTTATTTCGTGGCCAAGATTTCGTGGTGAGTCGTTGGAAACGGAGCAAGAAAAGAGGGTTTTCCCAAGTTGAAAACTCTGGTCGGAAATAAAAGGTCACTTTTTGAAGGACATGGATTTTATTGAGTTTTATACGACTATTACTCAACCAACTAAAATTATAATTCTACGAAAATATCATATTATATTACATTCACAAAACAAAGTAAAATACATTACAAATGAAAAATGCGAACAGGACCAAAAACTTATGCTGATCCATTTGTGAATAACTAAAATGAATTTGCAAATGATCTACAAATAAGATCTAAAATAAATATTTTGAAAGTTTTAGTTGTGTTTCCTGTAAAATAACTAACAAATTTGTCGTAACATACTTATTTAAATAATCAGTGAACGTCGGAGTGTAACGACAAGAAACAATTAGTTGCCTCACTACTTCGAATACATGATATGCATTAGTTTGCTATCGGTGTGTCACGTCTGAATTAATGTATTTCAGGAACATTTTATTATTATATCGCACTAATTAATACAAACGAAATTTCTTGTTTAAAAGANAGGAACATTTTATTATTATATCGCACTAATTAATACAAACGAAATTTCTTGTTTAAAAGACCAGAATTTTTTTTCAAGACATCTATAGATATTTCAATTTAATTCTGAAACGAAATCGTGGGTGATAAAATATTGTTCCGAGATCTCGTCCCGTGAGAATGTTGATTTCTTACTTTTAAGGAAAAAGTAGAAACGGACGCACAAAAGGAACAACACTCTTACATTGGAAGAATAAAAACTTTATTTCCATTCTGATGCGTCAATGTATTTTACCGTATTTCATATTCTTTCTAACGTAAAAATATTATGTGCTGGAGGGAAACAATTAATAAGCTCTTGACCACAAGAATAATGAATCAATGTGATGATTTTTTATACTTTTTTTAAACGTGATTGACGACTTTCCTGGTTATTAAGATATTACTTTCTGTGATATATGAATATTTTTACTTTCTCATATACGTACTATATAGAAAGTATTGTAATCGTGAAAAGAAAATCGAAAGCGAGATTTCGATGGAAATAGCAGTTTTGGCGATCCCTCATTCTGAAAAAGTGGTTTTTGTCATAATGTCCGTCTGTCCGTCTGTTCGTCCATCTGTGCGCAGCGATACAGAGTATATAGATGAACTAATTTATTTCGTATTTACGGTAGAAATTACTTGTCGATGCACGTGCTCTATTTTCCTTCTTTTTTTTTACTTTAAAACAAAGGGTACTTCACTTGAAGGTCACAGTACTTTTTGGAATGTTTCTCAAAAATGACCAACGATTTTGCTTAACTTTTCTGTACGTAAAGTACAATTAGTATGCATTACATCCCCATTAGTGGTATTTCGCTTGAAAATTTGGTATAGACCCAGTAAAATAATTTCTGTTTATTACACTTACACATCGGTTTGCTGTTTCAAGAAGCTTGAATAATATTTAACATTGTAAATAGACTAAACAGACATTAAATAAACATTGTGTAAACTGAAATAAAAGATATGATAATGATAAAAAACATAGGAAGACAGCAAACGCACTGAAGATACAAAAAATACATCAATTTATATTTACAACAAAATTACATTTATAAAACACTTTTACGATATTCACATGACTGATAAGTCGCTATATATTTTGAAATAATAATCTGACTGTTTTTATTTTATTTTCATATTTCAAATAACCTGCTAGACCGGACTGGGTAAGACTTCCAACTCGAATTTCCGTCACCCACTCAAGATCTATAGCGGTTCCGTCAATCAAGATCTCCGATTCCTGATTCCTTAGTGCTTTATACGGAGGAACAGATTTGATGGCATGAAACTTGCCAACATAATAAATAAAAGACATTAAATAAATATTAAATGTATTGTCCGCCATACAGTAGCTCATTTGAACCGGTGTTGCCCGCGATTCTTCTACAATAGAATGAATTCACATAGTACTTTCCATTTTTCTCTACTTTTGTGTTATTAAATCTTCCCGTTCGTTAATTTAAGAATTAGATTCACCAAGATAAAACTGCAATAATATGTATGTAATAAAAAATTATTTTACTCTCATGTTACGAACGTGAAAACATTGTTCGTGGAAAACAGCCTTTCTATAAAATTTTCCATCTACGATTATATCACTTAGATTATACGTTCTGTAGATTGTCCGCCTCACGTAATTCAATTGAACTCTAGCGTACACATCAGTAAGCTTTATGGCCAACAGTCAAGCGAGTAAAACTTCACATCTCCTGATAAGCAGCTAATTTTAATAGTTTTTCTGCTCCTATATATCAACATTAACCATTTTGATGCATGTTAAAGGATTCCTCAGAAATTTCTGGTAATTTCATTAATTTCCGTGCCACAGGCATTCCATAGAATTCACTTTTATTAGTGCAGATTATAGATAAACATCTCCTTTTTCAGTCTAATAATCGATAGTAGTACATCCTCGATAAAATCCTCTCCTCTGACGACCACATCACTACAGAGAACGAGGGATCATGCCACGCTTAGCCTCCACTCTGATAGATACGGCGACCAGCCAGTATCGGTTCATTCGCCCTCTCCCCTGTCCCTTGTCCCACCCACCCACCCCCATCGGCAGAGCAAACAAAGCCAATTCTGGAAGTGAGCTCTCAATGCTGTTGCGGTTTCAGCTCGATGTATCCAACTTCCGAGTTACGCGTCTCTAGATCAGCAGCAGCGCATTCTGTCGAGTGGCGTGGGAGTGAAGTCACGTCCCGTCAGTTCAGCGAATTCCTTCTCCAGCTGAGTGACAATGAAGTTCTTTTTACAATAAAGTGAGTACAGGTGCATTTGTTGAATGGATTTTCTGGGAGTAGTTTTCCCGGTTTTCTTCAGGGTGACGGTTTGGGCTCGTCAATGTAGTGAAAATACATTGAATTAAGAAGTTAAAAGTATCTTGCATATCAGGTCAATTTTTGCAGTCCAATCATCAAAGTAGTAATTCAGGAAAGATTAGTACTATTCTCCTAAAATATTTAAGGGTCAATCGGTTCTTTATAAATTATATTCACGAGCATCTATACTCAAAATTTTATTTTATTTTTCCCTTTGGGCTTTAGGGCTCACCAACGTCAAGGTCATTAGATCACTTAATTTCTTTTATCAGGTGTGATATGGATAGAGCCCCACATGTATAGGCGTATTAGAGGTTTCGCTCGTATACCAAATCAAACCAATAAATTAGAAAAAAAGAGTAACGAGAGATTTTGAGATTTTGCTATTAATTGGTGTAAAACAGTTTTTTTGACAGCTCCGCTCGACATCATTTAATTCCAGTTTTCAACATCCTTTGCCAAAAATCATTAACTTTAAAATTTGAAGAGTATCATAAACACTAAAATCTGCTTTGAGAATAGCTTTGAAATTCCTTCTAGTTCTCCTTTATTTATTACAAATTTCCAATCGAATTTATGTAATGTGTTTTTCACATAAGGATGTTATCAGCCATTGGAGAATTATCTGACATAATTCTTGCGGTTTGGTCAAATTCATTACTGTTACTTTGACGACGTTTCGGTAACGAACATTACCTTTATCAGGAGTAAGTAGAGTTTATACATTCACTCCAACTACCGACACATAAATAAAAATAAACAAACAATAATCTCCTTCCAATGGGCACCCATGTCACTCAAACTGCTATCAAGAGACCCGGTCGGGTCTCACCGCTATTTTCTGACTCCATAGCCACGCGACGGCCCATAATACATACAGTAAGAGTCACTGTTCTGAAACTTAAAAAATTGAGTTTTTTTAACAAATCATTTTTGCATTCACACTCTTAGAAAATGCTACGTCGTCAAAGAATAAAGAATTTGCCCAAAACCAAAATTTCCTCTCATAATGTGTTATTGTTCAATTTTACAATAAGGAACCAAATTAAAAAAGGGAAAAGAAAATATGCTTGTTAGCATGAAAATATTATTATTATTATTATTTATTTTATTTCATACCTTGGCGAGGTTCAGGCCATGAGGCTTGTTCCCCCACCTAAACTTGGGAAGGAGATATGTTGGGTTGCCGGGGAACCTATGGTATTGAACAGTCATTCGTCTGGAGTAGATGAGGGAAACAGTTGAAAACCTCACCCAGTTCGGTCGAGCAGGGTTAGAACCGACGCTCTTCCACTCAACGGGATCGTAGAAGCGAAGACGCTACCACTTGACCGTCGCAGTCGGTAATAATAATAAATAAAGAATCACCGCTGGAATTAGAAGGATAATGGACGCAAGAAATTCGAAGCAGGATAAAAGCAGATATGGTCTTTATGTAGAAAACAATAATAAAGAAATTATATCATCAAAATACCACGTAAACGAAGTTAAAATGACTCTTATTTGCCTACAAAAATTATTCCCGAAATCTGTAGAGCCAGGAATTATTCAGATAGAAACGAGCCGTCCTGCAATTTACAAACAAGCGTGTTCACTAGAGGTAAAAGAGAATCAGAAAGGAGGTGAAATTTTCGTTCCATAGAACTCTCGAGAAACAAATAAATTGTTCTTCATTGAATTTACTGTTTTAGATTTTCAAGATGATATAAAAATGACTACAAAAACATCTATGAATTTAAATATAACGACACATAAATTACGTTTCAGGAAAAAATTGATATAATTCTTCTTCCCTGACATTTTAAAACACGCTATTTCCAATATTAGGAACCAGTATAAAACATTTTTCACATTTTTTTCCTTTTACTAGTCACATTATTCACAACGTGTGTGAAGGAAATCGTTAATGTATTGCATGTTTCATAGTGAATATAATTCGAGAACTAACTTACGTCCTTCAAATATAAGAAAACAATCAACAAATTGTAGCTCAGAAGTTGATATTCAATCAGTGAAGGCTCTATGTTGTAGATGTAAAGTACTTATATCATCCGAAATTTATTTTATTTTACTATGTTTGTTTTGAATTGAATATTTGCCGTAAAGAATCAGAGTAACCTTTATTGACCAACAGTGATGAAATTGTCTTTTGTAATCAATACCAAATTTCGAATCATAAAATTCACCGACTTCGCCGGCATCAATCAATTCCGTCATTTTCAATGAGATTCGCCAAAAACCAGAGACACATAAGTAATGAATCTTGTGAAGAAGGTTAAAGTAGTTTTCTGATATAAAGTAATAATTATCATAGAGTATTATATATGTTTCATTTTTTTGTGGAGCTTTACGGCTCATGTCGACATCAAAGGTCATTGGAGACCGAAAAACTTGTACAGGTAGGGAAAATGCAGTTACGCACTAGGGAGAGTCAACATGATTCTCCCGGCGTGTGGGACTCTTTGAAAGACTCAATCATACCCACTAAAACCCTCCTGAATTACAATATATCAAAACATATCTCAAAACATACAAATCCACAACATTACAACGAAGAAAATGAAAGATACCCTAGCCCTCGCAACCTACTAGCGTCGGGATCGAAAAGAACAAGAAGTGACCAAGGAATGTCAGGAAAGAGAAAGGAAGGAGTCTAGAACAAGTAAGTGGAAGTAATTCCAGACTCAGCTCGGGGCCCCGTGTTTGCCAAAAACGTACTTACTAGATGTAAGTCCACTGGGGGGATATATGTTTCATTTATGACTGTTTAACCAACATATGCACATAGGCAAAATAATTCATGAACTCTATTTGAACGAAAAGAAACAAAAGGACAAAAAAAATCTTACGATGGACACAATCCAAAGAATGTCCTCTTTATATACCCTGCGTCCTCCCTTCGTAGGAAAAACATGATAGCGCAAGAATCTACTTGATTTGCTCCGTTTTACCGTCGCCCGTATTCCAAAGGAAGAATATTCTTTCTTTGCGCTTCTCCTTACTACGGAGGATGAATTGGTGGGACGCCGTTTCCACGTTCACATCGTAACTAGTCGTAATGGAAGAAACTCAATTTCAGTCTATTCCAGGTGCGCCACGGAAATTGAAATGGCAAACGATGGAATTTAGTTTAATTTGCAATTAGTTCACACGAAGTTCGTTCCTTCTGTCATGCCACTCAGAGTCGTCTGAAGGTGAGAATACTGAGCCCTTCTTGACTATTGTAATAAAATGAGGTTGTCTCTACTTCATACTGAATAAATTAAATGCTGAAAATTCAAACTTAAAAAAGTAGCATCTCATGCGGCGTTATAGAAATTCTTCCATAACTTCACTAAACATTTCAATTACGGAAGCGTAATTAGATTCAAATTGCCGTTCGATTAAAACTCTGGTTGAACACTGTTCCGAAGATAGCTTCATTCCACAGATTACATTGATGATAAAAAGTCTGCTCTTTTACAAGATCACTTTAGTATTAAAGCGTGTACAATTTATTCCAGAGAAAATCACCCTCTGTTCCTGAAAATTGACTTCAACTCCATGCCTTTCTTTAGAGCTTTTTGCCTCCACCCTGGTGGCGGGGGAGGAAAGAGGCAATAACTTATGGATTCACTTCTAGGTGGCGGTACTAAAACTATTTGACAGCTAAGGTTGTATTCCACATCACCCAGGAAAGACTCTAACTCCGGTATATTAACTAAAAGGCATGAATTTCTTATTAGAATGAATCTATGATACTGCGTCCGCGCAGATAGACAGTGGAAGCACGACAAGCCTTTGAAGATCAGAGCCGACTAGAGTCCCATCCCAGAATGTTCAGAAAAGGCACACTTTCAAAAACATACTGGTAGCATCACACACTAAATTAGTAAAATGAGTCGTTACATTTATATCAGGAGACATACACAGTATAAAACCTCCCAACCGGTCTGGTCGGGACCGAGAGCCAGATCGATTAACTGTTTGGTCGGTTAATCCGAGGTTCCTGTAAAAAATGAACTTTCGTTCAGAAAGAAACAACAATTTCATCAGGTGATCACGAATAAATAAGGAAATGAGACGTCATTTAACCACATTTTGTTGCACTTTATGCACAAAGATATATATAAAAAATTAAACATAACAAACTCATGTGAACTTTTAAAACTTAACGTACGTAACGAACTGTACCAAGGGATAGGCCGGATAATGCGAGGTGCTCTACTGTAGTATGTAATGTCAAAGTTTGTGAATACTATTAAAAAAATTGTTAAGGAAAAAGGCGAGGATACTCTTGGTAAACAAGGATGTGGAAAAACAAAGCAGTATAAAATAAACTATTGAGGAATGATGACATGATGACTAGCGAGCAAAAGAGAGCTGGAATGGGGATAGGCGTGGAGTGATGAAGTGTTGAGGTAGAACAGTTATAGAGGGAAAGCGAGTATAGCAGATAAGAGTGGAATGCGGATGATGTCAAGAAAATGACTTCCGAATGAGGATTAGAGGAAACAAAAGTGTGAGGAAGAAACAAAAATAGATGGTTGTAATTACATACAATTATTTTGATCTCAAATGTGGCGGAAGTATAAAACCAAGAAGATAACACGAGATACGTACAATGACAAAGAAGAGAGGTGACGCGCTCCAAATCGAGAAATGACGCAAAAATACGTCGTTTAATTCTCTCCCACACACAGCTTCTCTCCTTCACCTGTTATTCTTTCTCCTCCACTACTTAGGAACACTCGGCATAATTAAATAAACGTTTAAAATCCTCTTTATAAACAAGCCTTATATAAAGTGTACTTCTCAAAAAAGTAATAAATAATGTTCAGTAAAATTGATAATTAAAAAATTCGAATAGAAAAAATATCTTTAAAAAATCAGGGAATTCGAGGCATCACACGTCATAATTATAAATTCCACTTTTAAATTTATGAAAAAAGGCTCACGATTTAAAAAAATTTTCATCTCATTTCCCGTTTTCTAATTTTCAATTTTACTGAACACTATTTATTTTTAGTACAGTACGTTTTATGTAAAAGCTTGTTTTAAAAACGATTCTTCACGTTGATTTTATTTTATTGTTTTAGTATTAGAATTCGTTTTTCAATCTGCCAAATGAGCACAAACCCAACTGCCCTGCCATTTGCCATTATTTTACAGGACACACTGTTCCGTATCGTCCATAAGGCTGCCAGGGGCTTCTTGTTGTCATATAGCCAGTGCTTGTTGTCATATCGTCAGTCAACTGTGTACCAAATTTGGTTAAGATAACTCCAAGCATTCTACATTTATGCTGGTGTATACACTAATGCATTTATAATTTCTCCCTGTAACAGTTAAATAGACAATATATAATTTGAGTGATAATTATGCTCTCAGGGAATCCACAATTATTTCCTCGTATCTGCTTTTCTTGAACAGCATGCCGCACATTCAATGGTTTTTGAGGAGATCATATATGAAAAATAGAAATAGTTCAGGGTTATTGCACCTAGTATAGAATAAAGAAATATCAGGAGGTTAAGTATTGGATGTGCTTTACGTCGCCTAAACCTAACCTAACCCAAAAGGCGTCATAACGTTTAAAAGCAAGAGGTTAAATTTCACTCTTGGAAAAGTAAGTAATAATTTTCTGAACAAACAATATAAACTCTGAACTTCAGTCATACATTACGAGTGATTTAATGTATTTTGACACAAAAGCAGAGAACCTTGAATGAATTTATGTAACACCGGAAGAACGTATCTTCGAAAGGAAAGATACAAATGAACAAGTGCATACTCCATCTTCTTAATGTTTGTGTGGAACAATAGACGTAGTTTTGCTTTCCTACAGATTTGTGATCAATTCGGTAAAATCTCTGGCAATTCATGAAATAATATTTTGTCGCGTAGCCAAGTGAGTGACGTAACAGTCTCAAAAAGAGTTAACAGTCTCTATACTAAAGGCTTATATAACGCCACTGCTCTCCGCGTCTGGGGGGAACTGCTGCTACTCTTGCACCAGTCGCCCGAGTGTACATACCTCTCCTCCCTTATTGGTACAGATATACCAAAACGGGTACGGCCAACATTCCCTTGCTCCTTGTTGGTTCAGACAAACCCTAACAGGACCTGCCAACATACCCTTGCTCCTTGTTGGTTCAGATAGACCCTAACATGTCCTGCCAACATACCCTTGCTCCTTGTTGGTTCAGATAGACCCCAACAGGTCCTGCCAACATTCCCTTGCTCCTTGTTGGTTCAGACAAACCCTAACAGGTCCTGCCAATGTACCCTTGCTCCTTGATGCCTAATACCTAGTTGTTTCAGACAGATTCTAACAGGTCCAGCTAGCGTTTCCTTCCGCTGCTCCACCCACATCTTCCGAACCTGCACGGCCAACTCCTTCCATCTCCCGTACACTTTCACCGTCTCAGTCACTTAACCTCAGTCCTTATTGAGTCACTCTTCGGGAGAACCGTTCCTTCGGGGACAAAGCTGCGTGACTCCGGAGTCGCCGTGTAAGTTGCTAGTTAAAAGACAATAAACCACTGTTTGCCATGACTGGGGTCATTCCCTATTCTCATTTATTCCCTCTCGTCCTTCAATAGACCTATAAAGGAATAGGTTAATTGCTCCTCAAGCAATAGTTCCCTCTCCTTTAGAGGGGTGACTGAGATAAAGAAAACGTCGCCACACGACAATTTGCACAAAATTCGCGGGTACTAGTGTATTAAAGGAACTTTCTATTAACAAATATTACGAATATTATACGAGTTATAATCATCCAACATGGGTATTAGAATTTGTTTTCTACATAAAGAGTCCCTCTACTTTTACCTTAATCTTGCCGACTCCACGCGGTGAGCTGCTCGTACCTCCATTCGTAATTTCGGGAAAAGTAATTACGTTAACTACCCTCCGTAAAAGACCAATAAAAGATGAAATAGCGTTCAGAAAATTTCACGACGTATGATCAACATCCATTTATACGTATGAATATGAATACCGAAAAAACTTTGAAACATTGAAAGAATCATTCATCTTCTTATTTAAATCAGCGGTTCGCAAACATTTTATCATGAGTCCCCTGTGAGACTATACCAGCATGACACCCCCTTACCTATTTTTTTCCAAAGAATAATACATATTTCAATAATGTGAGACCTACATTTGTCTTTTGCCTTGAAGGTATTACATTAACCCTGAAAAAATATTAATTTTAAACGCTAAGAATATTAATTTTAAACGCTAAGAATATATTTGTTTTAATTTATAGTACCTAACTCGCAGCTAACTTTTCATCTTATCTAGGAAATGTTGCTGAAATTTTTGAATCCGCCTCTGCCTTAGGACCTTTGTTAGGAATTGATTAGATGGTCCCATGCTTGCTTCCGGAGAGTAAATTAGTTCATCCACGTGTTCATACGCAGTTTGTACTGCTGTTTGACAATAAATTTATTTATATAGTAATAATCAGTAAGCTTCATTGTAACATTATATGAACATAACATACTCATACGAATATATTTAAATGCGTCACGAGAAGGTGCGCCTGTCTGTTTGCTACCTGAACACGACTAAACCACTCAACCGATTGTGATTAAATTTAGAGATAGTTTAGATATGCAGGATGAACACTGGCTAACTTATATTTTTTAAATGAGTTATAAGAAAGATAGAAATGGTTTTTGACAAAAAAGATCGATGAAATCGGAAAAAAATTCGGGGTATATTCGGCTAGTGTGTGTGTGTGTGTGTGTGTGTTAGAATTTACTAAATATCTAACTCGTTCATTATAGCTAGAAATTACTAAGCAAGTAATAAACGAAATTTTTAGAACCTTTTGTGTATTTTTAAAAGGTGAGGGAGACACTTTTTTATGTGACGAGATTTGATACTGATACTATGCTTCTCCCCCCACCCCCTTGACAGTGTCACGAACCCCGTTTGGGAGCGCGTCTTTAAGGTTCGGAATCACTGATTTAAATAATTACATTGATTTAAGGTAAAATTTAATTGAATGTATTCTGGAGTAAATATTTGTAAGGGTGAGCTACACTAATCTTATTGACAGTATTGTCATCTACAATCACATTAAAATGAAATAATTGAACAGATCTTTTTCTAGACAATTATTTCTTTTATTTCACTACGTTGCAGCAGTGTCTGCTGCCTTCATCATGTATTTTTTGAACAAATAATCAAATTTGTTTGATTTATCTTTGTAACAATTTGAAAAACAAATTAAGCATAAAAGTCATTATTTTTATCCATGGAATTGTTTTTATTTGCATGTGCCGTTAATTGTTTTTCAACTCGTTACCAAATAAAATCAAGAAAATTTGTACGTATGTTCAAAAAATACATACAGCTGACTAACTGCTGTAACGTTGTGACAATAATTATAAATAATTGTCTACAAAAAGGATCAGTTCAATAATTTGAATTTAACACTAATCTTAGTTAAAGAATCGTGAAACAGAGAAAACTGAAGACTTTTTTTATTGGGACTTCAGAGCTCGCCAACGTCATTAATGGCGGCCCTACCAGGATAACATATTATCTGGTGTATGTAAGCGAAAGGAAGAAAGTCAAGAACAGAAGAACAGAACGGCATCACGAAGTCTCGGTTATTCCCTTCCCACTCATTGTTCTCATTCTTTCTCGCACAATCACCTCTCAGCGATGGCCTCCTCTCTCAGCCATTTGCTCGACAGGGCTCTGGGGTGTGGTAGCGAAAGGGACAAAAATTGACATCGTTAGTGGCACTTTCGATGCGGTAACATTCCTGGTTCCCAAGCAGTGCGTCTGTGGCGGAGAGAGACGTGGAAAGGTTGATGGGACAAGAGGAGAGGGTAGTGGAAACTGGAAAGAGGAGACTGAATTGCCAAAAGAAACCCCATTTCCAGGCTGATGCGGCATGTGATGGAGGCATTACCAGTCCTGAATGAAGAGCTGTTACTTCTGATCTGCATTGTGTATGGTGGCATTTTGAAGTTCAAAGAATACTTAGTATAGACGTATGACATGAAATCTAAAACGACATTCCCATAGACGAGACAAAATCGGAAAAGAAGGGACACAATTTTGTTCTTGCAAATAATATTACAAGTTGCCGTAACCCGGCGTTGTTTGCTATGTTACTGTTTCACCCCCTTATTGTATGCATACATAAAAACAAAAAACATTCAAACAAACATAAAAAATATCCGTATTTGTTTAAAAAATACTAAAATATACAGAACACAATCTTGTAGTTACAGGTAGTTTTGATGAGGCAGGCGTTTGCCATGCAACCCGCACAGCGGTCGTGAGTGACGGGCACGATGCCATGTTTATTCCGAGTCTAAGTACCGTACATAGTCTACATTTATTTTATCTTTCGTGGAGCTGATTTTATATATTAAAAAAAAATGATTACCCATCCGATACCAACGAGAAATTTAAAATGATCCACGAAAATACTTTTGGTTCCTCACGTCCCGAGGCTTCGATATATGTTATGATATACGAAAATTCGTTTGTTGAATATAGAATCATTGCTTGACACTTGTCAAAAGACAAAACGTTAGACATTAAAAATATTATGTAAATACTTAAATCATACATTACGTAAAGATATTAATTTTTATTTATTTTTAATCTTCTTGGCGTTTCTGTATTATAAATTAATGATTTGTTTATGACAAGGGTTTTATTATTAATTTTTCTCCTCAGGTGGTTGATAACAGGGGATAACATTTGATCATTTTCAGTTAGTTGTTTTGATATCGACAAATAAATAAAATGACATGGAATGAATTAGTAAAATCAGACGTATTACAATAACAATACGCGTCATTCGAATTTTCTACGTTTTCGCTTAGTACCTGAAGCATAGTGTATTTCAGCGTTTAAAATTATGTTAATTAAGTTCTGTGTAAATACTACGAAATGTTCACACATCTTGGTTGATTAACTTGATGTTTTAAATGACTGCCCTTCGCCTCGATTAAGTTTTGTTTCTTCTTTTTCTTGTTTCCTTATTACTTGAGAAAAAAAATTAATGTTCCATTATTGGGTTGTCCATTTAATTTGAAACAGTTTGGTTTCAAATCATAGTAATGATGCCCAGACCCTTGATTAGATAATTAAAATTATATGAGCACATGAATAGTTTCCCATGAAATTAGAAGAAACTAAAAAATTTACAATTCAAATATTTCGGCAATGTATAAGTCAAAATTTTTATTATTTATATTCCAAAGTAATATTTTTTCTTTGTTTAAAAGATAAAAAAATTGGACCATATTGATATTGAGATGTTTTACATTTTTTAAAGCTTGTGTTTTCATAAGATCCAAACCTATTCCTAAAAATTATCATAATTATTATCAATAGGTATGACCCTCAACTAGTTTCACCTGAACAACAAATCTGCTATAAATACAATACTTACCATTTGTGCCGTTAAGAACAAACTAGCCGTCTTTGAACTCACCTAAAATAAAAGAAAGAGGTATTACTACATTATTTGCATATTGTATACATATGTAATTAAACACATTGCACTCCGTAAAATTCGGGGTTAAATATAATTATCAACGATCAACACTGTAGTTCATCTAAACATATCAGCGGTCAGTCAGCGTGGTATCAGTCATACGAAGAAAAAAAAACTACGGGGCAAGACAAAACCCGGTAACAGGTGATACAACGGCACGCCGACCCCTTTCCGACACGTTAGTATCCAGCTACCCGAATATCATTCTCACAGTGTACTTTACTCTGCTGGAACCTCAAACATACCACATTACAACAATATTATATAGAAATGCTTCAAAGTCACATGAATACAATGATTTTATGAACCCAATCAAATTCTATGAATATAAATACATTTGCAAAAATTTCTCAGCACGTGTTAAAACAAAATAGAATCTAGTCCACACACATATCCTGGAAGAAATGTCTCTTAATCCTTGGTAACAACTATTTAAATCTCTTTAGATCGGAGAAATCAGTTAAATTTCGTACCAAATAAATAGCGGAAAGCTCTGCATAAGGTTTACTTAACATGTACGTGGTATGTTCAGTTCTGGAGTACCATATCGATAACGGAGAGAAAGTATCAAACATAAGTAGTTTTTGAATACTGAAAAAAAATAAAAAAACATGAAAATCTGGTGACGCAGTCATTTATTTTAAGTATTATTTCTGATCCGTAATTTAATATTGAAGACATTTTACTGAGAAGAAATATCTAGTAACTTAAAGGAGCAGAAAAGATTATCTTTATCGCATTTCTCTATTAACAAAATGACATCTTCTCTTTAAAGCCTTTTTCCTTCATATGTTCCTCAAAGTTCAATATTAAGCGGGAAAAAAAAGGAGCAGCGGGGTGTGAGAAACAGATTGCAGCTGTCTGTGACGCCATCGTGGCAGGGAGCCAACGGTGCGGGAACAAGTTTCCTCGCCACTGAGGGTTGGGACCACTGCTAGGAGCACGACAATATGGGCCACCTCTTAATATTAAATCAACGCATACAAAACTTACAGGAAACTCCCTACAGAAAGTTTCGTGATTAACGTCAACTGGCATTGGGGATAAAAGAAACAAATTAATATTTCATGCAAACGGTTCCAAACTCGCGTACCAACGCGAGTCAGCGCTTACAACCGTGTAAAAAATGTCTAATGTTTTAGGAAGGTAATAAATGAGTAAAACAATGTTTTCTGGTTAATGTCCTGCGTAATGGATCACTCAAAGATATGAAACATACACTGAAATCGATGAAATTTCTTTATTGTTTTCATCACTAACATTATTGGTATTGTAATTGACTCACAACTCTTGTGATATACATAATCGGTTAATAACAACTTAAATTAGTAATGAATCTACAGTATTTTGTTCTCAACTTTTAACAAAATATCTCATTTGTGTAAATGAGAGCATTTATTTTTTAATTATATTAGAATTCACCCACATGAACAATAGAAATTAGATTTAAAAGGTTGACTTACATCTACTGCTATAAAATTGCTGTCAAACAATTACATTTACCTATTATCATATTTTATGATTATCCCATGGATGATGTTCATATTTGTCATAAACTGCGCAACAATTTACTCATGTCAGGAGGATGGAATATTCGAGGTAGTCACCTCATATTTTTTCCGCTTACAACATCCATTATCACTCGTCCATGACGACTAACAGTTCAGCCCATACAACTATATCTTTAAAAATCAATTAAACCTGTGTTTCACGTTCAAAATATTAGTTTCTCACTCATGAATGCATTTAAAACCTAAACGTGATTCTAGAAAAGGTTGTTCATTTTTGCGGAATTAACACATAACTCTGGATGGTTGGATTTCATTCAGTTTAAACTTCAACCTTAGTCCAACCTCGGTACAATCTTCCATTTCATTGATATTTTGTCTAGACTGTACTTATGTCTTCTCCTAAAAACGTAAGCGTCGTAACACCTATACTACATAAATTTCATGATATATGTTTGAAAGAAATAATACATAAAAACCCAATTATTGAATTTAATTACCTCCTACTTTGGTGTCTTACCACAAATGGTAAATTAAAAAGAAAAAAAATTCTGGAGAGTTCCTCACTAGAATTTCCGATTACAATTCATAACAGAAAGATCATAGCACAAAGCACCACACATTACAAAAATATACAAGAAGAAAACAATACTTCCAGAAAAGAAATTATAATATATTACAAATATCAAACCTAGTGAAATATTTAGAAGATCAATCTGTTTAAATATAATTATCCTCCCTTTCTTTTATACTACGCTTCTGAACATCTTATCTGCACATTTAGTTACAGATTGCATGAATTATCTTTCACATTCGACTCTTCGCAATTGTCTCACACGCTGATCTAAAAACGACGGCTACAAGATATTTCGCTGCGTCTCAAAAACTGTGTGACGTACGGAAATAATGTTTAGCAACCTGTACGACGCAGAATTAACTGACCAATCACAACGCTTCTATGCGTATTTTTTAAAATTTGAATTTTAATAAACCGAAAGTGGGGCGCGGGGTATAAATGAAGTCGGTATGAGCTTTCCAGATATGGGCTTCTATTTCCAACACATTCGAAGTCGAATCTCAAGTTTGGTTTCAATGAATCAAATGTGTTCGTGAGTTATAGGGGGAAGAAAATTCTTCACATACGCATACGACATCATCGCCGAAATAGACTCTCCTGAAGTCAATTCGTAATGATCCAAGGAGATCTCGAAATTTCTTTTCCGACCGATTACAATACCTTCCCTACAAACTCTTAATAATTGAAAAGTAATAAATACGTGTGCATAATAGACAACACTACATTAAAACTGATGTTGCTACACGTTACTCATAGTAGTAATTTATTTCTTGCTGTTTCGGTTTCTGAATTCCTTTACATAAAATCTGTCGAGTAGATTAATGGTTTCCTGAGTATGGATTCTTCGTCCTCAATTTCCATAGACCAACCAGGTAAATGCTGGAATATTATCCATTCTCAAATCATTGTGAATGGCGCGAAATGTGAATTTCTATATTCATATTATATGAGACAAATACCATGTTCAAGGTTAAATGCAAGGTGTAAACAACTGAAGATTTCAGTTTATCCTAGGATATTTTATGATCATTTATCAAAAAGGTGTTACGATACAAAAATTATTTTATTTATTCTCTCATATCCTATTTCCCCCAAAATTGAGGAAAAGTGCGTACTTGGAACTTCCTCATATTTAAAAGCCAGACGTGGTACACCTACCCCAATTTCGTCCTTTCAAATAAATATGTTGTTTTTTTCGAAAAATTTTAGATATAAAAATACAATATTTGATGCCGAGTAATGAAAATACTCATGTGAGAAAAATACTTTTTTCTCGTTTGTATTTACTAGTAAATTATTGTTCCTCGTTTATTTGTGAGTACGGAATTACTTTGAGCGGAAAAAATAATGATCCCTAAACAAAAACTTTGTTTAATGTGTGCTCATTAAATATAACGTAAATATACCGGTGAAACGGATATAGAAGTGGTTGCACTTAATTTCAAAAATATAATGGATCCCTCGCACATGGGGTGTGATTAGAAATACGTTTATATATTTTACTAAAGCAAATTTCATTATATTTGAAGACTTTGTATTCCAACACAAAATTCCGAATATTAACTATTTTATTTAATTAATTTTTATTTAACTTTTAACATTCGTGAATTATTTTTTCAGTTATCAGAGCACTAGAACCCTGGAATTTAATATACTTTCTTCCTGACTCTATTATGAATTATTTTAATGTGTGTGAAAAACTAAAATCTGAGACATGAAGATTTTGTGCGCCCTCTTTATAACTATTTTCCCTATAACTATACTCTCTCTATTACGATAAAATGAACGGGGGTTGATTGGTTTGCCATAAAGTAATGTATATATTCTCTTTAGAACGATGATATTTCAGTCCTGGAGTAATTTCTGTTAAAAGGTTAATCTCTTCAGTTCTGTGCGGATTCATGACTAAGTCAGCTCAGTTCTCTGAAAGTGGGAACGGGAGAAAAATAGAACGACGGACTTAAAGTAAATCGAATGAAAAAGTTTTAAAATATAATGGAGGAAAATATATACATACCGCAAGCCAAATTAAAACAGACTTCACGGTCCGTGACATTTTGAAACGCACCACATAAAATTTCGGTTTCGTTCTATATTACGATCTCCCTTTATAACGATAAAATGTTCAGTACCTCTGATATCGTTATGTACAGAGAGAACTTCACTTCGAATAAAAAAAAAAGTAAAAGACATTCGTAAGCTTTGTTTGAACATCACCTTCTAACTATGCCCTATTCATCCGATGAAAAAGGGGAAGGGATACATTTCCTGCAGATATTCTCCATCAAAACCCTTTTACGAAGTGTTCACTCTCGACAATCACTCAACGAAAACTTCCGATAATGTTTCCTAACGACGTGTTTACGCTCAAAAGAAGTCTTCTTTAGTTCACGCGTGCGTGTAAGGTACCTTCATATCGACTTATCGATCAGAAACAGTCACTTTCACGCGTTTCGTCGGGATCGCTATGTTGTGAGGAGACCGTGCTTTTAACTAAAGAGTCAAAGTGGGAGAATTCAACGCAGGTATTTGATTTTGCACTCTACTAGTTACGAGATTTTGTTTTTACTACTAGAACTGATGAAGCGTTACCCACGATTATCGATTGGATACTTTTCGGTACAAAAGTGTCATAATTTGAGAAAGTAATATATTGCACTACAATGGTGCACAGAAGAATATAAAGTGTTTCCAAGACCATCTCAAAATGACAACAGTGCCAATTTCCCTTGCCAATTTCATAATAGTGTCAACCACTCTTTGCCAAAACGGACCGTATCATTCGGGAATCGTCCTATATAATTCCCTGCCCAAGAATATAAAAGATATGATATTGAATCTCTTCAAATCCGCGGTTAAAAACTACGTCCTGCACCAGTGCATCTACAATGTAAAAGAATTTATTGATTTTAATAAAAGTTAAATCCATCTTGTACTTTATCACGCCATTGCTGTAGTACTTTTTAAATAACTTATATCAATTTCAAAAACTATTTTCTTGCATGATTGTGTTGTCTTACGACTCATATTAATTTAGTTTTATGTGTGCTCAACTTTGGCACGGTTGTGTACATTAATTCTGTAGCCCCATCCTTGCCCGGGTTTTTCTCCGGTTTTCCTTCGGGTAGAGGCGTATTTCTTATACAGGTTATCTAGACTTTGTCTAGGGGTGTGTTTATTGTAACAATATATCGTGACTTTAGTGTTATTTCAATTCTTATGATTTTTAAACACTATACTCAGAATAATCTATAGTTAGATTATATTTTGTACATGTAAAGTTTTTGCGTTAAATTACAAATATTTTGACATTCTATTAGTATTATAACTCGCAGCTAACTTTTTATCTTATCTAGGAATTTTTTTCGGAAATATTTGAATCTACCTCTGCCTCAGGGCCCTTGATCGGAATTGAAGGGATGGTCCCTTGCTTGCTTCCGAGTAGATTAGTTTATTGTCCTCCACGTGGTCATACGCAGTTTGTACTTTTTTCTTGTCAATAAATTTATTATTATTATTATTTAAGAGAGGTGCAAATGTGCCATTCGTTTGTTTGCGTTTAATGGATTTGAAGAGAAAGGAGAGAGGAAGGTAGAGGTAGAGGGAAAATAATCATATAGTAAACTTGAGACTGGTCGTAAAATTCCGGGACTAAAGAATGGGAATCGTGTGAAGGACATAGTCTGCAATGTACCATGTTATCTCATCAGTTAAGTCAAGAAGGATCTACGTGCTACGATTCCTTATTTGCCTTTTTTTGTTGTTGTTCTCGTCTCCACTTTAATTTTAGATATATCATGAAACTTCCATGTCGTATAACAAAGAGTTATCATTTCTTCCTCCTTTTAAGTTTGAAGAATAAAGAAATACAAATGCACCTTCCCTTTGATAAGTATCCAATTGGTCTCTTCTTGGCCATTTGCTACATTTCATTTCTTTGTATTTGCAAATATCCACAAATTGCTCTTACAATGTACGAGTAAATATCCCTTCGCAAAACACGCCCATCTTCACGAAAAAAAGACAGATTTTACTTGACTCCACAGATAGAAAAAAAAACCAGTCAAAACCAGGTTTTTGTCCCTTGGTGAAATGGGGGAGGGGCAAACAATCCATTGCAACAACTAGATTTACTTCAGGGCAACACTTTCATCCGGGTTATTATATAATCCAAAAGTTAGGGGATTTCGGTCACAATTAACCATAGATACTCTTTGCAGCAAATTAAGTCAAAACCTATTTTTCATCTTAACAATGAGCAGTCCCACGTCCAGTACGTGGAAGATACCTGAATTCATGAGAAAGAATCTTAGCGATTGGTAAAAAAACCGGGAAGTATATTGGGTACGAGTTTCGACAGATTTCGGAACTACAGAGGTGCCTTGGTTTTTCATGGTAGTTATTAGAATATTACGATAAAAAAATTCATGTTGAAATTACAAACATTGGGACTTGAAATAGGTTTACTTGTTATTTATTACTTCAAGTAATTACTGAGGAGGAAGCTCAGTTGGAGGGTTTCAACTGTTGAACCTTTATTAACAAAGAAGCAATATGCAGACGGGAAGAGTGTATAATTAAAAAAGAGATTTTATTTAAGACGTAACAATCTTCAGAATATTTGACTTTATATTTCTTTCACGTTGTTTACAATAGTAGAAATGCCGTAAGCACATAAGTCTAAAGAGTGTACGAATTACTTCAGTTGTAGCAAAAAAATGTACGGACTACGTTGCACCAAACAAAAAATGATAAACTTCAACCCTTATTCAAAACATGTATTTAAACTTTGTTACTCCCGTTGACAATACGAAATTACGTTCCTTGTATGAAAATCATAGCGCATCATTCCAAAGAAATATCCAGAATGATAAGATTTCAATAATTTATTTTAAAATACAAAAACAATGACGCATGTCAAAATCATTTTTGTAAGAAAACGATGTTTATCTCAGGTGAGGTAGATGCCCTTTTTTATGCTGGCATTCATATTGTATGGAATAATAAAATAATCTCAGAAAATGAACAACTCGGCAATAATTTCTCTCTACTTATTTCTTAAAAAAGCAAAACTGCACATAATATTCAAAAACGTTTCATACATTTTTATTATTCTCTTATGTTCTGAATTTGTTTCAAACAAATACTACGGCTTGTTAAACACAATTAGAGAGAGTCAGTGCATTATTTCGGTGTGCCTCGAAACTTCTCCTCTGTAACATCTAGCTTTTCCGGAGAGGAAAAAAGCTAAATCGTAGCAAAAGCAAATAATGTAGAAACTAAACCAAAAAAAATCTTCCATTCTGCCAAAAAGGAAACATTTCTTGTTTGCTTATTTAACAGGAAACGAGGGCGGACAACGACGTGAAATGAACAGCAGCGCTTTGAGCGGAGAATGTTAGAAGCTTGGTGAGAAATTTTGCTGATACTAAGAAACACGCATCAACACAGCAAAGCTAAGAACAGCGTTTAATAGTGAGGAAAGTAAGACAAAAATATGCAATTTCGTTGTAAGGTATCATGAATGACTTAATATACAATGTATTAAAAATGTGTATTTTCTCGGAGAACAAGAAAAGAAAAGAATAAAATAAACCAATCTGGCCCGGGTATTCCTCCGGTTTTCCTTCGGGTACAGGAGGATATTTTTATACAGGTTGCCTAGGCTGATGTGTAGGGGTGGCGTCAATTGAAATGATAAATCTTGTACTTAGTGTTAATTTAATAGTTAAGATATATAAACAATTCTTCGAATGCGTAATTCTGAATAAATTTGTTTTATTTCAAATTGTTGCTATTCTATTAATATAATAACACGTACCAAACTCTCTTTATTTTTAGGAGTGTGCTGAAATATTAAGTCCGCCTCTGCCTTAGAGCCCTTGATTGGAATTGATGGGATGGTCCCTTACTTGCTTCCGGAGAGTAAATTAGTATATTGCCCTACACGTGGTCATTCGATGTTTGTGACTGCTTTTCTGGCAATAAAAATATCGACAATATTATTATTATTATTTATAAAATAAATTATCAATCATTTTAAAGTTGTTGTTGTGTTTTACCTTTTACACTGTAAACCACGATAACAATTTTTCTTGTATTTGATAAACTAAATCACTTACGATCTAACGTTCATAAATTTTGGTATCTTTCTGTGTGTTTATATTCATTTACTAGNTAAATCACTTACGATCTAACGTTCATAAATTTTGGTATCTTTCTGTGTGTTTATTCATTTACTAGTTTTTTTATACAATGTATACCCTAATCTAGCATGGTCATTCCAAGGGTATTACGATGCTAATGATTTAATTGTATAATTTCTTCCGAAGATTGTCAGCGTTGTCACCAGTCAGAAACTTAAAAGACTTATCCATCTCTTTACTTTCTCCAAATATCCAATTTCAGTGCAATAAGTATCAAAAATTTCAAATTTTTCCCTTCTGTCCATCAATGTACTTTTAGTTTTAATTTTTATTATAACCGAGTAGAGGGCACTCCCACAATAAGTGATCTATTGTTTCAATATCAATATTTTTTTAAATATTGATTTGCATTCCCATGCCCAGTCCTAAACTGCAAAGTGTTTTACTTGGCTAGATTCATTTTTTTTTAATTCTTTGGAGTGAAGTCCAGTAGCGGTAAAAATTCATAAGTGTGTTTTCCTCTTTTTTCTTCATGCTGTAAAAAACTTTAGACAATGTTTTCTTGTTAAATCTCTTGCGCTAATCATTTGCTTATAAAGTTTGACAACGCCATGTTTTCTGACGAGAGATCGAAATTATAGAGAGTAATATTTTCCACGCTTAAATCAAAGGGCGTTATATCCGTAGTTACCTCTATGGATGGTGTCGTTACTGTAGAGCAGCACTCATTCCACCCCACCAAACATATACGTCGCATAATTTCCTGAACTCTTCTAATGTAACCTTCATGCATTCTGTGCCTCCCCAGATCATTGTAACATATATAATAATTAATAAAAACGCCCCTTTGTAAACTTACCGTCAACTTTAATTATCCAAGCTATTTTCATGAATACTAACTCTAAATCAGGAGTAATATATCTTTTATAATTTTTTGTTTAATCCCCATTCTGTAAACAGAAGCCTAGTATTACTCCTAAATACTCAATTTTTTGAAGTATTTTAATTTTACAAGTTTCTAGTTTAATTATTGGATCTTTATAATTAGTGTGCTATATAATTTAATTCTTTTTTTTTTTCAAGATTATTTAAACATTTCCAATGCAACCAAGTGTGCAGAACTATGATAAAAAGTTATGAAAACGCTAGTACACGTCATAAACATACATTATCAATTAAGAGATGTAAAATAGTATGCAAAACAAATGCAACATACTGGTATAAAAAGACTTTAAATAGGTTTATGAACCGTAACAATAGTCTGTTCCACAGCTTAGACCAATGTATTCTTTTGAGTATTGTGACGCGCTAAATCCGAATCCAGGGCCAGATTTGCTCTGTTCTTTTCTTAAATCGTTAAAACCCGCCTATAAATACAGATAATATACATGAAAAATAACTCGAAGGAGATTGAGCAAATCTGAATTCGGTTTCGGATTTAGTGCGTCGAATACACAAGGAAGGATCAGTTGCGTATCTAGACCGTAATGAAGAGGGGAGGCGAGCCGGGGAGCAGTTTTGTTTAAAAATTATGGTTTTACAATATAAATTTTAGAAATATTATCTTAAAAAAATGCATCAAAGAAATAATTAACAATCTGGTATTGTTAATAACAACGACAATTTTTTATTAATATTATTAATCTGGCATTATTAATTTCATTATCTGGTATTATTAATAAGAATAACAATTATAACTAATAACAATTATTAATCTGGCAACACTTTTACAAAGTATGCCATTTATCAATTTCAATTTTATATGTTAAGAGTTATAGCCCCCTTAGCTCCACTCCTCCACAGATCCGCCGCTGTTATGGACTAATACGTCTAGTCTTTGGAACAGACATATTTTTGTATTTTCAAGCGCCCGTATAATGAACAATAAAGTTTCAGATGGAAGCAGTTCTTTTTACCATTTCCCTATATGAAAGAATGATAGTGTGAGATAATGTGCTGTCGATGTGAAGAAGAGCTTTAAATGTGATCTCCAACTTCCATGCACAGCACTTTTTAAAAGAATTTAACACTTTTCATTGACAAAGTTTCATTGCGAATAGAATATGACATCGGACAGCAAAATACGTAATGAAATTATATACAAAATATTAAGTTGCATTGAATTCATAAGTTTATCCCAGTAACGTGTTGTACATACTTATATATCTTTAATAAATGGTTCAACTAGACCTACGAAGAAATAATATCAGCGCATCCACTATACATAGAAGCTCAAGTAAACGAAAGTTTTTTTTACAAAGGTCATCAGCCCAAAAGAGGACATGCATTTAGTTTCCTCTTACAAAGAGGAATTTTTTATACACAAAAGGTTGCATCGTAATTATTTAATTTGGGTAAAAAATAGAGACAATCCACAGTGAATCTAATAAAGAGTACATAGCATTTGCATATACGGAGTCGTGGTACCAAAACATAAAAGCCAAGAGAAGAAAAAGACTCGGGAAAAGAGGAGTTTCGCCAAAACGGAAAGAGTTTTGCTTTCATTTCTCTAAACACGAAATGCGAATGGTGGCAACACGGAAAGAGCATCAACATTTTTGGCGAAGAACGACGGAACGTCTGAGATAGCATCGCAAGCCTAGAGTTCGGACCAACTTTCGTCCCGTCTCCCTCACTCCGCGACACAACGCGCGCTACATCAAGTTTAATAGCGCAAGTTATTCGCAATTAATTGCTTCAAGAACACGTCACTTAGGTTATTCTAGAGAGGGAATTTGAGAGCTTCATCACAATTGATGAATAAGTTAATGATAACAATAGTTAATTGAAGAACTGCAAAAATTATGTTAAACAAACGATGGAAAATCTAAAAAAATGCGACAAGTTTTAATAAGCAGCACGAGGAAAAAAAAATGATTGTGTTTAATTATGTTTTCTTAACATTTTTTAAATTCTCCGCATTTCGTTACACGAAATCCAATACCCCAATTTATATCATTTAAAGAGGCGTATCTGTCAACAAAATCGTGCTTACTGTTGCGTCATCATCACAATTATTGTCATGGGTTAATTTTTTTAATTCGCATTTTAAGTGATCACAACATTGTCTTCTTTGCCGTTAATATACTCGAATACCTTCCCGTTTCCACTTAATTCCACCGAGTTAATTTTCCTCATTCCACTAGTTTCAGTACTGTTTCACTTTCTCTCTATGTTTAAACCCTACGTATTTCCCTCTCACCATTCACTTATTAATTCACTCGTAATTTCCTTCAATTATTTATTAACCCACTCTTTAATTTTCTTTATTATTAGTTTATTTAGTAGTTATTTTCCGACTAACTACATATTTATCGATACTCCATTCATCGATTCTTCCACTCACATTAATCAGTAATGATTTAACTGCTCATTTTTCTGTTACGCTAACACCGCTAATTCGTCGGTTGTTTCAACTGCCAAGCAGTTAAATTCACAAAGTTTAATCTTTCATCAAAACAATTATCTATTGAAATTAAGTATTTGAATAAAATATACTTTAAAGAGAACATTTCTCAATTTCGAATAATGACTTCTCTGACATAAAAGTGTTTCTTTTTTCCACATTCCTTTGGTCCATAGTCTTCCTTGACCGTCTTCCCTTCAACTAGTGTCATCGCAAGATTCTTTATTTTCTTAACTAGTTCTCTTTCCTTTAATCTTTTTCTGCACCTCCTTCCCACATCTTCCGATGTTTTAAATTGTTCCTATACCTCCTGTTTTCTACTCTTTCCTTAATTTTCCCAATCGTGTCTCATTTTTCATACCTGTCTTTGGTGTTTATCATGAAAGTGCATAAGACTCTCGGACTAGAAGATACAAGTTCGTCTCGAAGCACATGACCGTTAGAGATCTTATTAAGGGAGAGAAGCGTCAGGGACGTCGCATCATCTGATTCGGTCCGCAGAAACACCCCCACTAGTATAGCGAGAACTGTTAGGTGACAGCCATTTTCGTCATATTGCAGTGAGACGTGAAAGTCGTGAAAGGTTGGATTTGTCGTACCTTCAACATATTAGATTTCTTTGTGTGCATCTTTATTTGTCCCATATAAAGGACTGTAGGACATATTGAGTTACAATAAGTGTTTGGTCCCAGACTGTAAGAACCGATACGAACAAGGAATATCGTTTAAATTAATCCTCAAAGATCTCTATCTCATGTTAGATGTATGTAAAATTAGTGCACAATTTAAATTTTAGTTTTAAAATGATGATTAATTGAAATAAGTTAAGAGAAACGATATTATCAATATTACTTTCGCCTGAGCAACCAACGTAAACAAAATAAAAAGGGCGGCCATTTTGGTCACGGCCTATTAGATGATGATGCGCGCTCAGGAGATCCGCCGAATTTTCAGAATCTTCTCTATACTCATTGGAATTTTTTTCAAGTTGTCGCCACTCTACGTATAAAGAACTCGAGTCTCTGGGCACACAGTCTTCAGCAGCAGAGTGCAAATCAGAGTCCACTAGAACTCACACATTCGCATGCGCCATGCAAAACATTCCATTAACAAGCAATACCACGCCTGGAGCACCAGCTATTTATTTCCTTAACGAGGGTAATTAGTTTATTGCTCCGTTCTGCCACCATCCCTCCAACTGGATCATCACCAATGATAACCATCCCTGTCGACATTGTATGGAGTTTTAATTGAGGAGGAACTATATATGTATATATATATATATATATATATATATATATATATATATATATATATATATATATATAGAGA
>NNCF01125969.1:1169093-1204514 GCA_002313205.1 Laupala kohalensis | reverse complement strand
CCGTCGCCCCACCGCCTTCTCGCCATTGGCAGCGTGGGGTCACGCTCCGCTGACCGCCGGCGCGGAGCTTCGCCGGTGAGACGCGTGCGCTGTCGCGGCGGACGGAGCGGGAAATACAATAACTCGGTCATGGAAATTATGGGTTAAATCCCATAAAGTCTCTCTCTCTCTTATATATATATACCGTAATTGTTTCATCGTTTTCATCACAATTAGCAATACTGATGGCATATATATTGCTTATAATTTTTCTACCTTTTGTCCGTTTCCAGTTTAGTTAATAGAGCGGGCAATCATCTAGAGTGGACCTGATTCAGATTGGAAGTCTTTTTTTCTTAAAATTCGCTTTGATTGTCTACATATCACAAGATGGGATTTTTTTTTAAATTATGGACTTCCGAATAGCCGGAGTGAAAGGTTAAAAAAGGAATAATTTACTCCTATTTTTAATTGACTTCATGGCAACATTTCTTCTTAAAATAATGTTACCACCTTTGTAATTAATTGCATTAATTCTTCTGGTTTTATTTTAAACAGAAAGAAGCTCCCGTTTGAAAAGTATATTTCCAAATAATATATGCACGTAAGTGATAAAGCATCGAGGTGATTCATCTGGCTGGTGATTATTTACCGTGCTTCACAAGTATGTATTGTAATAGCAGTACTTCCTCACATCTCATGTCTTAACAAAATATTGTCAATGCTCAGTTTCTAGCAAGAAGTCTACTACAGTTTTATTCATTGCGTTTTGATCGGCTCAGACTCATAAATAAGAATTGCAAGTAAGAAGTAATTGGTAAATATTATGACAATTTTTAAGAATGAATCTCTTTATCAAGTTTAATACTATGAATATAGATTGTTTTACTGACTAAAGTTTTCAGACTACTACTATGTAACCCACTCGCGGTGTGAAGATTCAATGTGACTGCGGGCAGATGTAAAATATGCAGCCGCGTTAGATCTCTTTGTTTGTGTAGCATAACATTGCCTTTCCATGTTCTCAATTAAACTGTAAACGGAATATACGGATATCGTGACGAAAAAACGAAAATGCAATCTACACTAATAATAGTGAATTCTATGGAATGCCATTGGCATGGAAATCAGAATATGTAATCAATGAAACATCTAAAATTTCAAAGGACTGTTCTTCAGAGTTATTCCAAACAAAGTGCAGTAAATATTGATAAATCACTACACTAGAAAAGCAGTTAGAATTGGTTGCTAATCAATAGGTGTGAGTATTCACTCGTATGACTGATGACTGTGAAGCTTACTAATGTGTCCGCCAAAGTTTAATTGCGTTACGTGAGGCGGACAATCCACTGAACGTATCATCTACGTGACCGAATCGTAGAAGCAAAGTTATATAAAGGCTATGAACATAAACATTGATTTAAAGTACATAACCTAAAAGGGAAATGAAAACCAACATATTCAAAGGTCTTAATTACGCGCTTTGTTCGCTACCGTTCTGTGTATAATGTAATTACGTAAGCCCTACTTATTAACGTATCGTGGTATTAAATTTTTGAAATTACCAAAAAAATAAAAATTAATTATCAAGAAAGTACATAAACGAGGAATATTATATGTTTAGAATATTATTCAACAACTCCGGGTAACGACGGGCACATAAGCTAGTATGAAGAAAAGTAAATGAAATCTTTATAAGCAGTCTGTCTCGTGTTTGGTCTCTATGATCTTCTAGAAACAGATGTTCTTCGTTTCACAGCGGAAGAGAGTCGAGGTCACAAAGTCGCCGGTCTTTTGTTACTCAATCAGCGCCTTCTCACGAAACGTCGCTCATTTGTCTCCTTTGTATCCCTCTCACTTCCGTCGCCCGATTGTTGCAGTCCCTGAAAGACACTGTCCACCTGCGACGTCCGCCAATACTCAACGTCTTCGAGGTTAACATACTCATGTTTATGAATTACAGAAATATGTGACATGATTCACATAATAAGTAGGTAAATATTATCGGACCATCTTAACTATATGGTCCAACGCCGTAGAAAAATATCCAGATGAGATATCGAAAAACGGCCTTTTTTTGCCATGATTCGGGAAGGAACTTTGTTCTCGGAAATTACAAATTGAATCATTCTATGTGAAATAAAAATTCGATGGCAAATTTAACATTATGGATTTATCCTAACCTTATTCTTTGTATATCCTTCCGCGAATGCTGCTACCTCCACCATCGCCTTCATCTTCACACTTACAACAGATTTTCTTAAAACGGAATCGCCGGGTCTAACAAACATAACATCGCCGACTATGAGCGAACAATTGTTTATAATTGTTCATGGCTCGCTGTCGCGAGCAATATTATAATTATCATACCCTAACATACTAACATAAACGGTGACGGAGAGAAGAAAATAGCGCGGAACAATATTTCTTTATAACTACCGTAAATATGAAAAGCGAAGAATACGGTTTATATTTTCGGAACCTCAATAATATTTGTAGTATTATGACATAAATTATTTTTTCGAACCCTTGTGGGACCATATTCTTAAGTTTTGCCACATTATCATACTGTAATTAAAATGGAATACTACATGTATTACCCTCAACTGTTCTATATTTCGACTTTCAATTTAATTCAGTTTGAATAAATGACTTCTGTAGTAAGCAAATCTTATTGTGTTATAGTAATATTGTGTGCATTTATTAATTAATGTTTTGAATAAAACATGAATTTGTGCTCTTTTTACGCATTACATACTTCTTCAACTACGATCGTTGTAAACATGGGTATGAAAAATATTAATCAATTGTAACTCGTCAGTAATTTTGTCACTGTATGGTGTTGTTTCCGTTGTAATTTAAAATCACAATTGTACAGAATTTTGAAGATGTTCCTTGATATGATTCCGATAACACACATCCTATGATCTTCTATTTATAGATTTACTAAATCAGAGATAGGTGAAGAGCTATTGATAATACAATGGACCCTACTTACTAAATAATCCCTGATCGACTATTTGGAACAGAACGATCGAGTAGATCTGTCTTACAACCTAACAAAATAAAAATTGCTATTTACTTGTATAGCGCTATCTCTGAGTTAGTCTTCCATTATTCGAAAAAAATCTCAGTGTTCTTTCGTTGTCTTGGACTAAGTCGGTGTGTCCACGTGAATTTTGAGAAATCGCTTACAAACTCAATAAATGTTAATATGTTGCCCTATTTGAGACGGAAGCACACACACGTGTCTTGTGAATCATTTCTTGTACCATATATCTCCTGGGTCTCGTAAGCTTGCTCTAGCACCAAAACCGCAAATAGGGAAGAGACTCCAGGGCACTGATATGCGTAAGGTCCTTATGAAGGGGAATTGTTTAATCTCACTTTCCCTTTATGGTATTAGTCTTTTGAGTTCGCTTCTCTTAAAACATCTTACTGCTATTCTATGAAACAATACTAATTCTGTATAAATTGAGTTTTTGGAGTGTTTAAAACAAGTTGTTTGGATTTATACAATTTATATGGACATAATTGCTCTTGTTTCTGTTCATTTTCTATTTTGCCATTTCTTTACATTAACATTTTCGTCAAAAAACGATGTATATCTACTTACTGTTAATAAGTGTTTGGTGTACGCACTATTACTCCCCTGTTACCTCAAATATCTCCCAGATAGTACTCCTTGGGTCGTGTCACTGAACAGCATTTACGTACTACAATTACAATTTAAGCAACTTTAATTCGTCACAGTAGTATAACGCTAATATGGTCTACTCTCAACTCTGTAATTTGTTACAATGTTCTAAAACAAATGGTGGGTTTACTAATATCTTATTGTTACCTTCTCATACATGTAGTATATACAAAGTTTTGTAATCGTGAAAAAAATCGAAAGCGAGATTTCGACGGAAATATCCATTTTGGTTATCCCTGATTCTGAAAAAGTGGTTTTTGGCATTCGTCCGCCTGTCTGTCTGTCTGTGCGCAGCGATTCTGAGTAAATGGATTAACATATTTAATTCATATTTCGTATTTACGGTAGAATTTACTTGTTGTCGATGCACGTGCTCTAATTTTCTTTTTTTACTTTAAAACAAAGGGTACTTCACACGACGGTCAAAGTACTCTTTTGAATGTTTCTCAAAAACGGCTCCAACGATTTTACTTAAATTTCCTGTACGTAAAGTACAATTAGTATGCATTACATCCGAATTAGCGGTATTTTCGCTTCAATGTTTGCTATAGACGCAGTAAAATAATTTCTGTCTGCTACATTTACGCATTAGTTTACTGTTTCAAGTCGCTTAAATAATATTTAGCGGTGTAAATGGACCAAGCAGACGTGGAATACACTTTTCGTATAAATTAAAATGAAAGATATGATAATGACAAAATACATAGGAGGACAGCAAACGCCCTGCAGATACGAAAATACATCAATTTCTGTCTACAACGAAATTAAATTTACATAACACTTTTGCGATATTTTTGTCACTCTATGCTGCAGATGAAAAAAAAATGTATATAAGAAAGTATGTGCAGTGGTTTTGCACCACTAGTTCACATATATGTTAACACAGCTAATTCTATGTGTTGCCCGGAATTTGGAAACAAACAAATAATTAGTGGACATTTTTTAGCTCTTAACAGGTGTTGACAGTTTTTAGCTCAGATTGCCGCGTTTTACTCGGGGTTCTTACATAATAATCCAAACTCATGTTATGAACTTGTCTGTCCGGGAAAAACCGCGTCTTAGTAGATAAAACTACCAACGTTTCGACCATCATGCTTTGGCCCTGTCCAGGGCAATGTCAGAGTCGTACAGATCTAAGTTGGGCAGAGTACGACAGCGACTTAGGTCTGTACGACTCTGACATTGCCCTGAAGAATGGCCGAAACGTTGGTAGTTTTATCTAACAAGACGCGGTTTGTCCCGAACAAACAGGTTCATACAGACTCCGAACGGAAGCCTTCGTTTGTAACAAACTTATGTTGGTTTCCTTATTTCTCTGCTTTCATGGTATTAAATGTTCACTTGTGTTTACTTCAAAAAATAAATACTACAAAGAAAACCTACAAAAATACTCACAGTTTTTAGCATTGTTTGCTTACGTTCAAGTAAATACGAATTATATTGAAACTCATGGAGAAGGAAAATGCTCTTTACACAGAAAACGTAAAACAAAGCACGTAGTTAAGATCTCGGTTGTTGTTTTTTTTCGTTTCACTTTAAGTTATGTACTTGAAATTTATGTTCTTCAAAGCGTTTATACAATTCAACTTTTACGATTCAGTCTCATCGAATACACATTGAGTGGATTCACCGCCTCACCTGACGCAATTGAACTCTGGTGGACTCATTAGTAAGTTTCGTGGTGAACTGTCATACGAGTGAAGATTTACATCCACTGATTTGCCGACACTTTTAATTGTTCTTGTCCTATAGTAGTTCATCAATATTTACTATAATTTACATTTTAGTAGTAATAATCCTTTGAAAGTACCTTTGAAATTTCAAATTACTTCATCGATTACTTTTCCCGATTTCCATGCTACAAATATTCATGCATTTAAATTCTCGTCAGTTTGTGTATTCGTTAACTGAACGCGTGCATAAACTATTCGCAAAGGTTCACCTAGCTGTAACGATATAACAAAAAAAAAAAAGAAGATAAAATTGCATATAATTAACCTCGAAACAGTTTTCACATTTAAATGAAGAAGTGTACGACAAAATATCCCCTCCTGACGCGTCTTGACTTGTGATGAAAACAAGCATTATACGACACACTCTGCATTCGTTCGGAATATAAAAGGTGTGAAGTTACAGTTTACTCTCACTATTGTGCTGTTCAGAAACGAAATGACCCTCTATTCAAATCCCCACGACGTCTTCCGCCGACAGATGGCGTCCCGCAGGTCTCAAGAGTAGGGTCTTCCAAATAAGAGACAGGTGAGTCGCTAGATGGCAGCGGTGGTGGTAGCGGGGGATCACGTGTTGGTCGGTGGATGGCGGGGGTGGGGTGGGGGGAGTGGGAAGGAAGAGGGTGGGGGAAGGGGAGGATACAGCGGCGGATAGAGCGAGAGCCGCAATTTCCTGTGTTGGCGGCGGAGATGTACATAGTGTCCCGAAGCGTGAAATTCTCTGCGGAACTTAAACGGTCAGCGACGCACAGGGCGTAGCGGTGACCGTGACATCAGACGGATTCGGAGAAGGTAACTGACAGAGAAAAAGAACAGTGGAAGTGTGTATTATGTAACGGAATGCAGTGCAAAAAAAACGCTATGAAATATTTATCATTTTTCGAGTTTAAGATTTAAAATTCACCATAAAATTCATGAAGGATATCTTCTGAAAAAAAATGTAGAAAATAACCCACATCATGAATTTGTAAACAAAGCAGAACTTATGTAGATAGATATGAATGTTATTTATTTTTTACTTTCTAAAATTTTATTTCTTCCAATAAAATTTTTAAAACTATAAAAATTACAATGAAAATGAACTAAAAGATAATTAGAAATTTTGGGAAGTTAAGCAATGGTACCGTTATTCAAGAAACAGATTATATGAAAACCCGTCATCACAATCATTCTAATGTATAAGTCAAAACATTTGCCACCGATAAACTGTTAATAATACATCATGACGGGATTATCTCTTAACAACATTGATTGTCTGAACACGCTTGGAACAGTTTCATACATTCAACTGCATGAGTAATGACACTGCGTTGTACAGCAATAGTAATTACTTTCAACACGTGCTGTTATTTTGTAATGGACCCCAATGAAGTTCAATTCAATATTATATTGTCAAAAAAAAAGTCAATTTAATTTAGCTGAATAAGTCATAGTTTTGTAACATACAATAAAAGAAACCCCCACTTTTCCGTCTCTCATTATTTTTTTCGTCACAAAAATATTAAAAATATTAAGTATATGTTTTATGTCAAGATAAGAAAGTCACAGCGGAGTGGGTAAGAGGGAGTAAGTAGAATAAAGATATTAACTTAGGGTAAAATTTTAATTCAAATTGGAAAAAAAAATTGAAATTTGAAAAGCTTGTACGATTTTTGTTCATACAAGTGATATTACGTTATTAAGATCGGAAAAAAAACCGAATCACAGTTGGTAAATGCTGTGGTTATAGACTTAGATAATAATAGTTAAAATACGTCATTACGTTTCGTAAATGTAGAAAGCCATTTAAAAATCTTGAGACGTATATGGTATGCAATGGTTATGGAGCAATATGCCCCATCCGTATCAAAATATTGATTTCTCAAACAATGATTTTGCTTCAGACAAAATATTTTACACCTCTGACAGACCCATATATAAACCACCTTAAAGGTACGAATACAAGTGAAGAGTTTCTCTGAGAAATTGGTTTTCAGCGTACTGTCCAAACGTTATACGACAGCTGCTATATGTCAGTGTTTACACTGACGAGAGACATGGTAGTGCTCATGAAACGTCACTTCTGTCAGTGAGCGCTGCCTCATGATGACACACGCACAGAGATCGCCAGTGAACGCTGCCCGCTACAGATTTTTACAGAGATATGTATACGCCAAGTGAGGTTATGTCTGTTCATCGTGTTCGTCACACCTACCTCAATCAGTATGTCCATACATCAAATGAACATGAGCATACTTGATAAATGATGAATATCTCAATACTGTAGTTTTTAATATCATAAACAATTAACTTCTTTCAGACACTGCAATTTAAAAACTATCGACAATTATTTACTGATGACTCCTAGAGGAACAGCCCCAAACTAAAATCTCTTCAGTAAAAAAATTCTGGCACATTGGGCATGACGATTATCGAAATCTCGCTATTGACTGGAGATCGTGGTTAGTGTAGCATTGTGCTCTTTTCAACGTCAGTGTTAGTTTGTGCTGACAGATGGCAATGTTGACACAGTACGAGAACATTCAATGGCAAAGTACGTCAGTTATCTGCCAACGAGACGGCAGTGCTCTCTGACAACCGTGTACACTCTTCTGACAACGCTGACAGAGAACAACTGACCGTGTATTGTACCGTAAAATTATGACTTCTCTGCCGTAAAACGGATTGAAAACGTCACCATCTCAAGAGTATCAAATGACTTTTACTAAGGAAACATTGAATCGAGTGATACATGGAAATGACTAGTGCTTACAATGCTATCTGAACTCTATCTTCGATCAGGTTCACGTAACAGGTTTAGGCTTAGACCTGTCACACTACACGCGATGTCGAGCTTTGAGAATTCTTTATGGGAACAAAGCATGTCATGATGTATGGTCGTGCATTCAAATGCATGCAAGGTCGCCATTCTGAACAATATCAAATAAGTATGATAATCTAAATCATATCTTTATTATCCGAAAGATCGAAATTTTTCTTGTACCAATCGATAAGGAAAACAAAAAGTACTTTTCTAATATGAAAATTGACCACCATATATCACATCATTCTTCCCCGTTAAGTTTTGGTTGCTGACTGGGAGACAGCCATTGAAACTCACATACCAAAAAAATATTAAATAATTTGAATAAATTTATTAATTTCTGAATAAATTATCGCAGTGTCCATTTTTTACACGTAGCAATATGTTAGCGGTTGACCCTCCATGTTGTAAATATAATTTTTTATAAAAAAAAACTAGCGACATTGTTAAACAAACAAATATCTGCGGTCGACAGTACCTGGTAGCTTTCACTCTACACGAAGAGGGAGCATTGATTCAACAGGCAAAATGACGTAAAACTTTTCACCCGGGGATTCCCTTTTCATGTATACAAAATACAATTCTAGATATCCCCAAATCTCTTATTTAAAAATTGGTTTCCCAAACTATATTTTAAATGCTAGAACAAGCATCAGCGACTACTTTGCCGCATCCAAAATAAAACGCACAAACATGAATAGAAAATCTGAAGCAAAAGTCTGAAATTCTTGTCTCAGTACAATGAAATTACAGGAACTTAGTTATTATTTTATTCAAACGCAAACGTTTTAAATAACAAAGTTTACAATTTTTATTTAAAGAAGGATCAGTAGTAATAATTAATAACTATATAAATTCAGAATTTAAATTCCTTCAATTTAAACCCATTGCTATGGATTGTGTTCATCACATCTTTCATCTATTTTGAGAGCGGAGATCTAATTCACATCGTTTAATATCTAATGTTCTTCTCACATCATTTACATTTCAGGTTTGAATTGAATTGAAAGGGGCTTTATTTGCTTGTTACATTATAGTTATAATAGAGCTTACTTTTGGCGGGGCTGAAGGTCTGTTCACCTTGTTTTGGTCCTGTATTTGCCGTGGGCTGTGCTTACAATATCCTGGAATTCACCCTCAAGGAACTTGCCAATTACGTCGTCCGCCCTTTCAGTCATAATCGTGCACGACCTAGCAATACGATCTAATGTTAACAAAAAAAATTAATTTACGTAATATACCACAAATGTTAATATATAATAGAATTAAATCTTATGGTAACTGGTGTTCACTTCAGGTATGTAAACGGGAAGCGAACTACATTAACAAATATTGATCAGTTATAAAAAATAATAGAAACGCAACGAAAGCAATGTTTTTACAAGCGCCACACTGAGTTACTTTTTTAGGTAAATATCAGGGAAAAGTTAAGACGAACTAGCCAGCAGTTGTATATTTATAAGTACTAGACACATTTTATCAGGACGTGAGGGACACAGATAAAACTTCTGTCCATCCTAATGATCACGAGATGAATGGTTCAGGTTTCCCAATAAAACGAAGTAATTTTTATACCAATGATAAATTTCGGCGCAGCTTTGCTCAGATTATTTGGTCAAGATTCTAAATTTATCTCAATGTATTTAAAGAAGGTAGGTCTTTCTTTTATTGACTATTTATTAACCTTCATTATAATACTTCTCAACACTGATTTCTCTATAAAATCTCACCATTTCCTGAATATAGATACAATTTATTCAGAAACAAATAAAAAAGTGTCACAGTGATTAAAAACGATTCATATGAAATATTTTATATCGTTATTGTGCAAAATGTTTTTTTGCAAAAATATTTCGTAATAAATGTAACATCAGGTATTCACTAAAATTCAAGGTTTTACATTCACACAGGATTTAAGTTCTGCATATCTTAAAGTTTTATCACAGTCATTTTCAGGCGTTCCTAAATTACTCTCATACTGTCTCCAGTTCCTTTCACACGATTATTTCCATACATAATTTCTCCGTCCCCACATATCCTCCTTTTGATTCCAAGAAATCAGCAATAGGACCTACGTATTGCTGTATTGTAAATACACAGCTATAAAACTTTACTTGTTTTTTTTTCATATAAAAAATAATGAGTATTAACCAAAAATGTGTTGTTCTGTGTAATTTGCCATCATTTTTTACGAGATACTGTCTGAATATTTTTAATTTATTTCTGATCAAGATATATTTCACCCAAAGTACACAAAAATTGTATTATATAGTTAAATGTGCAAAGAAGTACTGTTATGTGGCTTCCTATGACAAATCATACTTTAAATAAAAAAATGAAATTGATATTTCAGATATTTATCACCATAAGTAGGTTGTCTATTTTTTATACCAGAGAATTCTTTTTTAACAATAAAAAAATCAGTCATTTAGGAATAAGAGTTTAAGAACCTTCTTCACATAGAGTTCGAGAACAAACAAGCTTTTTTTTCAAGTTGAAATGTCCTTTGAAATTAAACTATACTATAAGTTCTCAACTCTTACAGTTCCAGAGTAATAAATTAATGAAGTAAAATCTATTTTTGAAATAAAAGTTTATCTATGTTCTCATTTAAATTACAAGACATACTTTAATAGGTTAAAAATATAAAGAAAAGTATTATATTAAATAAATTTCAAGTAAAGAATTCTTGTAGTGGTTGACTACTTCATATCAACATAAACAACTGGTAGTTATGTATATTTCATCATTCTTTTGCAGTTACTTGTAAAGAATACAATCGTTTGATAATGTAGTACCGTTATTCTAAACAAATTGCCGAATTAGTTAATACAGTTATAATTATTTCTCGGATTCACAAACTACACAAAAACCAGACACGATTGCAATTCGGAATATTACATGAGCGGTGTGGAGCAAACAGAGGACAGTTCCCAACAAATACGCAGAAAAGCTCTTTACAATAAATTAATAATAATTCTGCTTACACATGCAAATTAATTCCAATGTATGGATTCATTGGCGAGTTATGACCATTATTGCGTTGTGTCGTTTCGATGATATTTCGAAATTACTGAAAAGCCCTTAGTTTTACCCCAATCCGCGTCAAACAAAACGCTCTCCGCGTGTCACATGTTTTCGGTCGTGGACGAGTGGGGGGAGGGGGAGGGAGTCAGTGGGGAGTCGTGGTTGGGAGGCAGTGACTGTAATTGTGTCACCGTTGACACGGCGTGACGTGACGGTAATAAATTTTCATGACGCGAGTCACTCGACGACTTATTCCTGCTCATCGGAGCCACGCAGGCAAGAATGGAGCCATTAGCACAAACCACTTCCGGAATCAAGCACTGTCATCCACGCTGGAGAATAATTGGGCACTAAATGCAATTTCTAGTTTTGATAACTTCGAAGGTTTACTCATTAATCCGAATTAATGGAGCATATTATAGAGATTAAGTTGTATTCGTGCATCATGCCGAGAGAGACACTGTGTACAAATTCAGACACGCCTCTCTTACTTTCCAATTACACAGAATGTCTAAGGAAAACATAGTNTTTTTTTTTTTTTTTTTTTTTTTTTGAGATCTCTTAGGATAATTGCAAATTGGCTCCAGGAGAGTATATTTTCAAATTTTGGCGATGACGTCCAATGTCTATGTGTGTGTATGTATGTTAATAATTAAGTTCCCCCGTTAATTCACGAACAAATTGATGTATCGAAACCGAACTTGATTTGACTCTGAGACTGTTTAGAATAGAAGCCTATTTATGGACAGCTCATTCCGTCTTTACGTACACACCGCGCTCCACTTCTGGTTTCTTAATATTCAAAATTTTGAAAATATGCATAGAATCCTGGCCCGGGTTTTCCTCCGTTTTTCCTTTGGGTAGAGGCGGATTTCTTATACAGGTTCTCTGGACTTTGTCAAGGGGTGTGTTTATTGTAACAATACATCGTGAATTTAGTGTTATTTTTAATTCTTATGATTTTTAAACACTATACTCAGAATAATCTATAGTTCGATAACAATTTGTACATGTTTGTTTTTTGCGTTAAATTACAAACGTATTGACATTATATATGTATTATAACTCGTAGCTAACTTTTTATCTTATCTAGGAATTTTTGCTGAAATTTTTGAATCCGCCTCTGCCTTAGGGCCCTTGATCGGAATTGATGGGATGGTCCCTTGCTTGCCTCCGGAGAGTAAATTAGTTTATTGTCCTCCACGTGGTCATAAGCAGTTTGTACTGTTTTTTGACAATAAATTTTTAAAAAAAGAAGCATTCTGATTGGTCTGTGAATTCTACGTACAGATTGCAAAAGCGCATTCCCACCGTTTTCGAGATACTACGAAAAGTTATTACGCAGAAAAAGTTGCCTTTTTTTAATCTTTCAATAAGACTATGGCAAAGAGTTTAATGTGGAAGATAATTCATGCAATCTATTGTTTATGTTATTATGATATCTGGGAGTTTACTATGCATTGTGATGATAAATATTTTGAAACTGATTTATCGTTGAAATACATAAATATCTTGTTTAATAATTACAATACAGTTTTTTTTTCTTTTTTGGTAGAGTTTTTATTTTTTCTTAAATTTTTAGTGGTTAGTAGGGTATTTAGTGCCTTTAGGTTTTGGTATGAATTGTAATTGGAGAGTTGAGTGGGATCCACTCCAGATTTTTTTTATGGATATCGGAATAGATATCTCAAAAAGATGCTAGAACTCGTAGCCAAAACGGTCCTACCGAAAAATAATGTATAATTAATTAATTAATTAATTCGAATTTAAGGCAAACCTGAAAATCAAATTTCCATTTATTAAAATCGTGTATCATAAACGTTAAATACTCTTGAAGGCTTCCGCGACACGAATCATGTACTGCTAGGCTTTCCGGCACCGACCGACGCTACAACTGACTTAGTCACTTGCAGCATGGCAGCGAAAATGATACAAAGACCCGACGCGGTACCAACTGGAAAACCTATCAACGAATCACAAACGTTGTGGAAAGCCTGCTTCACTTTGAAAATAGGGATTTTAGCGTACACAAACTGAACACGCTGGAAGTCGCAAAGGAGTTTTAATTTTCGTACTTGGTTCTGTTATCAAAATTACTCAGCCCCTAACATTGGTGATGCTTGTACTCAATGAAGGGCAGCTGCTCGCATAGGGCTTTCGTCAAATTAGTAGCGTATTAATTTATTTGTAGCAGTGCACTCACATGATTGTTGTACTGCGGCATCAAAGACATTTTTGTGAAGCAGGTTTCTGAACCATTTTCTATGCTAGTTCTGTAAACCTAACCTCCTTGAACTTCAATTTAAGGTTAGGAATGGGTCTCCAATTGTATTTTATAACTACCTTGGCTTAGGAATGAAAGTAGAGAGGTTTTTGGGAAGGTATGGTTTCTGAATGAGTCATAGATATACCTGTTAAGTTGATACACAATAATAGGAATTTGAAAATCTTGTTCTTTGTTTTCCATTGGTAGTGCGTATGCACCAAAATATTCAGGAATTTATGAATTTATTCAAAAATAACAAATGCTGTTTACCCAAAAAAGGGCATAAACAAACGATTTTTATTATAATTATTATTTGTTAATATTATAACACATGTCGAACTAATTTTTTTCGTTACGAGTATTTTGAAATGTTAAATTCGCCTCTGCATTAGGACCCTTGGTTGGAATTGATGGGATGGTCCCTTGCTTGCTTCCGGAGAGTAAATTAGTTTATTGTCCTACACATGTTCATACGTAGTTTGTGCCTGCATTGTGACAATAAAATTATAATTACTATTATTATTATTATTATTATTATTTACATGAATTTTTTTAAAAACTTTTAGTTGGATTCAGGTGAGGTGCGGGGTATACCTAGTATCCTCACCTCAAACAGTGTTACAATTTAAACATCTTCTGACTATTCTACAGGTGTTAAGGATGGCTGCTTTTTGTAAAGGTAGAAATATGTTTTTTTGGGAGATGAAACCGATTGATGCTCTGATACAGACTGTGACGGATGACTCCTGCGGTGGACAGGACCATAGAAACTATATATACACACTCCATTTTCCACAAGCGAAGAATTTCTGTTTTCAAATCTTCATATTTTTGAATTTTATCATTGTAATTAGTTTGTAGGTTGTGGGTGTTGGTTGCTGCAATATCCATGATGTGCGTGATTTTCTTGAGTTTGTATATTGAAGTAATATCTGGACTGTTGTGATGAATTATCTTGTCGGGAGGATTCATCTGTCAAAATAAATTTTGTACCTGATGTTCTCTGAAATGGATTTTGGGAAGTGCTTGTAGCACGGGACAGTGTCTTCTATTATTCCATACTTCCCGCAGAGTTTCTGATGGTTAATATTAGCAACCTGATTGTGTCTGTGGGTGTAATCTGTCTGTGCTAATAAAGTGCATCGTCCTGTGATGTGTTGTATAGTTTCTGGTTTAATTTTCCACCTCCTACATTTGTTAACTGTTATGTCAGTATCTTAAAATTTAAATTTTCTGTAATTTTTTTTTCTTTTTGCTTATTTCTTGGTCCTGAATTGCTATGAGAAATCCATCCGTTTCCGTGTAGAGATCCCCTTTTGTAAGTCAGGCGTTCGGCGCAACTTTGTCGACATGAGGCTCATCAAGATCACGAAGGATATCTGCCATGAAATGTTTTAGATTTTCATTGGGTAATTCTCTGACTGATTTATACGTTAATTTTATTTGGTTGTGGACTGCTAAATTTAAAGGAGTACATTTCATTTCAGCTGCACATATGGTCTTGTAAAAGTTAGATTCTTCCTTCCTCTGGTGACACAAAGCTCAAAGTTGCTTTATTTGTGAACTGTGTAGGTTCTTCGAATGGATTATGCCCCTTCCTCCTTTCTTGCGAGGCAGACTGCGCCTTTCTACATTTGAGCTTCAGTGGTGTAACCTATTCTACGTCATGATGGTCCTGGCTTTTCGCTGGAGGTTTTCTATATCTGCTAGTGTCCATGGAACTACTCCAAATGAATACGTGAGGATATGAATGGCATATGAATTAATTACTTTTGTTGAATTTCGGCCATTTAAATCTGTATGCATTAATGTCTCGACTCGATATTCAAATTCCTCAGTTAGTTGTTTTTTTATGTATTTATGGTCTATGCACCTAGATTGTTGTAGTGCAAGATATTTGTACAATTCATTTTCTTCCATTCCTTTAATAATTTCATTGTTATTTGATGTATAAGGTTCTCTTTCAATGTTACCTTTGGAAGTGGTCAATGTTCTGCACTTATCGGTACCAAGTCTCATTCTAATCTCCTTACTGACTGTTTCTAAGTGATTAAGCTTGGTTGAGGATGATGAGTATATTTTAATATCATTCATATACAATAGGTGAGTGATATTGTGACTTTGTTGTTCTGCAGCTTTTAATTGAAAACCACATCTCGTACCATTCAGGAGAGTGGATTTAGGGCAATGCAAAACCAATAAACACTGAGAGAATATCCTTGAAAGATTCCTCTCTTAATGTTAAATTGATGGTTGTATTCCATTTTTCCATTATTGCCTCCAGAAAATTAATGAGGGTTTGATTTATTTTGTACATTTCAAGGACTTGATGAAGTCAAGAGTGCGGGACTGAGTCGAATGTTTTTTCATAATCATGCTTTTTATTATTATCATTATTATTAATATTTATATTATTATTATTATTGGGGCTTTAGGGTTCGATAACATTTAGGTTACTAGATACCTTGATTACTAACAGCTGTTTTATAGCCTAAATTTCAATGTAAAATGACGTTTTAACTAATTTGTGGAAACGCAGTAAAATATAAATTGAATAATTAAATCGACCTTTATTTGTAGACGTAAATAATGTCAATGCAGTACAATATATATGTAGACCCACAGTCACATTAATGAAACAATTTCAGGATAATAGATGTTCGAAAATTTAATTTTCTCGCTATAACTTCGCCCTAGGTATTCGACATCGTGGGTTTATACATGACCCACGCAAACTCATAGTGATTTTAGTTATAAACACCCCAAAATAATTTCGCCTAGTTTTTTAATTTTAGAAATGAATTAAAAAACTAATATCCTCTCTTTTGCTTGTAATTAGTGTTATCTAACAGGTTTCTCCAATATGTCATAAATAAAATCCGACAATATACCGAAAAAACAACAACAAATGTTTGACTTCTAATCAAAAACCGCAAATGAATGTTGACTTCATATATTTGTAAGTAATGAATAATATACACGTTAGGCGCCCCTAAACTTGTATAAGACTGAGTTGAGTTCCCAGCCCTGTCAAGTGTTCAGAAAGAACATCACTCAAGAATGTGAAGAGTTCATAATGGTTCTTAACAAACATAATACTTGCTTGAAAAATTTCAATAGTACAAAGAATATCTCATGATACAAATGTGACATGTGTGAAAAATGAAAACTTAGGTTTCCCAGAAATGAATACACGCGCTCATCTATTGAAAAGACAACTACGTAGACAGAAAAACTCGCTTGTCTGTTTTTCTGAACCATTCACGGTATGTGTGTCGGTGAGGGCTGTTACATGGTTCAACAGTAACATTAGACGGACCGTCCCACGAGAACGTTTCTTTCCATTTCCTGCCTTGAAAAGGATAGTGCACATTTCAAATGCACCGTACGTATATTCCTAACTTACAAAAAATTATCCTTCAACTTCAACTATGTAGATGTCAGAGAGTGGCTCCCGCGTTACTGAGAAATACGTTAATTTTTCCTTCACTGTCGTCGGTTGCGAGTGATATGCATTGCTTAATCTTGAACATTCCTCAGCAGCACAATGTTATGATCTGCGGGTGAGCGCCCAGAGGAAATACCGCAGACAGAAATCTTTTCATCTCAATACTTTCTCATATTATTAATTTTTTTTTTAATTTAGCAAATTAACATTGGATGTCAGCTCATTTCCTGAGGTCGACTCGTAAGATGGTACCTACACAAAGGAAATGTATTTTGATCTCCTTTTCGAGAAATAATTAGAGACAAATCAACAAGAATATTTAACATATTGTTTGGTACCCCTCATTAAGGCATTATCAAATTTCTTTTATATGTCTTCACATAACAGTTTCTATATTAAAGAACTTAGCAACCTGTTTTCACATATTTTCCAGTCTGGGGATCACTACCTTAATGTATTGGCTTACGAGAATTGCGTAGTTGTCCACATTTACTTCGTTGCATTAATCGAGTGATAAAACACACAACATCGCGACTGAATTAAGAACAATACATATTTAGCAAATAAATGCTATTTCTATCTGGAACTGGATTTTTTAAAATCCAATATTAGTCCACTTTTTAACAGTGAGGGCGATGTATCGCACAGGAAAACTATCTACGTAATAAAACAATTACTATTCCCCAAAATTTCCCAAAATACCCAGGTGGAATTAATATTTTTGAATTGGCGAAAACTTTGAACAGTTAGGCACGTTAATTTGAACATAACGAATCAATTGCCAAAAAGCAAAAATCGCTAATGAGCGAAGAAAAGTTTTGGTTGAGCGTCTAAGCCCTTAGTGGTAAAATTTTTATTTACTTCAGTGAACTGAATCTATTAACAAAATTCAAAATTAGGCCATTCCTCAATAGTTGACGAAGTGTTTCGCATGCAAGAAAAACCGATTCTGAAAATTTCTCCAAAATATCCGGAAAGGATGATTTTTTAAAATTTCAAAATTACGGATGCACTTGTGTGTATGGGTGTAAGGAATCGATTACAAAAACCACTAGTCTGTGACATGTATAGAAATTATTTAATTGAATTTTATGTAATTGTGTATTTTTCACACCTCAAGAATGGAGTTTTCACTGGATGGTGTCTCCGCTGGTTTGTGCTGTAGGCAGTTTCTGTAGCGGAACGAAATGTTCGAGTAGTTTTTTTTTTTTAAGTAGCTTCCCACGTGTGTGAAGGAGAAATGTACCTGATGCACCGTATGTTTGAATGTTACACTGAAATATGTATTTGTCTCAATTAAAAAATATTACCCTTAGGTTACGTAGTGGTCGCATGCTAATTGGAAGCTACGTTGATTATTTATCTCACTGGTATTCACTCGGAAGAGGAGGAAGAGTGAAGACTAATCCATTCAAAATTGAGAATTGAGAATCTGATGTGATTGTGCTACAATTAACGTTCATTATATTATCTAATTAAATAAATAAAATATATAATAAAAGATTAATGTAATAATGTACAACCTTCTATAGACAAATAATAATAATAATATATATCGACGTTTCTTTATTTAATTAATTTGATATGATGCTATTAATAATATTCAACGTCTCCTTGGATGTCATCTTTTTAACTGATAATGACCCCTGTGGTAGGTCAGGTTATCCCGAGTTCTATTCCCGGTGGTGCTAGAAAAATTTGTATCTTTCCACATTAATGTCCCAGTTCATATAGATGTGACTACTGAAAAGAATACCTTCCATCCTCTAACTCCTCCTAGTATAAATAACTCTAACTATTACTAATTACTTCTACTAACCCCTCCACGGGGGCCTATTTGTAGGTAAACCCACTAACAATGACTTACGACCCAACTCCTAACTCCTATCGCTCTATGTAGATAAGCTTCAATTTCCCATTTACAAATACTACAAAGGAAATAGAAATTGATAATGCTACAAGTCCTCCGTTGCTAATCTAGAAGTATTAGATCTGGTCTCCACTATCGAATAGAGTACGAGAGTACAACCTAGGTTAGTGGCAGGATAAAAAGAAAAGGAGAAAATATTGTGATTTGATAATCGCCATATTTTAGAATTTTCTCACACACATAACTGTATTAATCATTCATATAAATTGAACAGCTTATAAATATTCTTGCTCAGTACTAATGCTTCGAGGTTATTCCATAGGGATTTAGGAATGACTCACGTATGTAGTAGCATGGGGAAAATTTTTCATATTGTTTTCACCTTGAATTGCTAATAAGTTTTTGAGCGAGTTCCTAATTTGTTTGAATATCTCAGGGATGTTCAAACAAACTGAATTGGTGGGTTGCTACATGTATTAAAAAATCCGTATTTTCTATTTTCATTGCTAAAAGTGAATCTGTAATGTTGTAATACATGTCAAAGTATAATGTTGACTTTATTATGTAAGGTACTTCCAGAATAATGGACATAAAGCGGAATTCTTCAAGTTGCTATGATTGTTATATTGATAAACAAAATTGTTTGGATGGCTATAGTTATGTTGAAAGTTATTTGTATGATAATGTCGTTAAGTAGATGAAAGTTACACAATAGTACAGGAAGGTTAAGTGAGAAATTCACGTCCAACTATACTTGTATTTTGTCTTTCAGCGAGGTCTAAGCTATAAAGTCTGCTCTTACACCTCACCAATAATAAATTTGTCAAAAAAGCAGTACAAACTGCGTATGACCTTGTGGAGGACAATAAACTAATTTACTCTCCGGAATCAAGCAAGGGACGATCCTATCAATTCCAATTAAGGACCCTAAGGCAGAGGTGGATTCAAAAATTTCTAGGTACGATAAAAGGTTAGTTACTAGTTATAATACTAATATAATATCAACATGTTCGTAATTTAACGCAAAAAAATATTTTACATGTACAAATTATTATCGAACTATAGATTACACTGAGTATAGTGATTAAAAAACATAAGAATTGAAATAACACTAAATTCACGATTTATTGTTACAAATAATCACCATAATCAGAATGTGCGGATGGGGAAAAAGACACGTTGGGTGTCCGGAGAACGTAATGAACCGAAACGAAACTGATCTAAAAATATGACGGAATCCCAAATCTGAAAAACCTCATCTACTTCGTCCCTGGTGATCGAACACACATACTTCCACTTAGCGGCAGGTTGAGAACGAAGACGCTTCCACTACGCCATCGCTGTCGGGTTTCATTGTTTGTTTATTTATTTATTTATTTCACGTCTCTTGGCAAGGTTCAGGTCTACTCTTCCAAATATATGCGATCTGCTCTTCCACCGATTGAGATGACCGAAAGGTAGTGTCTTGACTAATGCGATCGTTGAGCGCTAGAGCGCGGGTTAAAACCCTGCTCGACCGAATTCTGTGATGTTTTCACCTGAGGTTTCCCTCACCTACTCCATGCTAATGTCGGTTCGCTACCCGTAAGTTCCCCGGCAACCCAACTTCTCTCCTTCCCAATCCCCTCTCCTAAATCACGGTTATGTGGAAGAACAAACCTCATGGCCATAACCTCACCAAAAAGGCATGAAATAAATAACCATGATTGGGTAAAGAAACTCTGGGAAGGAGATAAGTTGGGTTTCCGGGGAACTTATGGCACCCACAATTGTATGAGTTCCCCGAACAACATATTAAAAACTGAAATTCACAAGTACCCGAAGTATGAGAACTTAACAGTAATTGTGAGCAAAACTTGGCAAGTTTAGTTAGTTCTCATTTTCCAGTTCTACTCTCAGTTTAAACAGTTGTCAATTGGTCCAGTGATGGCGTCAATACCTTGGGAGTCAATGAAACCTGGTTCGAGTTCCGCTATGCGAGGAGTGAGGAAATGTCCACCTGAAAACCTCAACTAGTTCAGCCGAGAAGACTTTCAACCCAAACTCTAACACTGTGCGGTATCGTGGATGCGAAGACACTAGCATTCGACCACCGGTGTCGATTATTATTAATTTTATTGACTTGTTTTAAAATTGAGTCAATTTTAAAGAAATTAACAAGAAATTCAATTTTATTGCAATTTTTTTAGATATTATACTTTGTCTTAACTATTTAATCGCATAGAACGGACGTAAAGTACACGCCACATTTCGGAAGTTCTTCTTCAACGTCCTTGAGCACCGGTACTCGAACCAGGGAAATCTGGCACTTACGGCGAGGACGCCACCACTCGGTCAATTGATAACTGTTTGAACTGAGAGTATAACTGGAAAAATGTTGACAGGCTGGACTTCACCAATGTTTCTCACAATAACTGTTAAGTTCCAACACTTTGAGTACTTGTCCACTTCAGTCTCCAATATGTTGTTCCAGAAACTCCAACGTCTATTACTGTGACAATACATTTCTATTTCTCTATGACAAATCCCACAGAGGGTAATGAACTGTTTTATTTGTTGATATAATTCTATCCCAATGTTATATTGCGTGGCGTGATTTCATAATTGAGTTCACGCTGCAGTCATTATATGTCGGACGATTAGTTAGTTATCACTGTTCTAGTTGAAAACCAGCGAATAATTTGCTTAAATTGCTAAATAAGGAAAAAAAATATGAAGAGAAAATGTGTGTATCAACTTCCAGAACAACAACAAAAACACTCATTTTGATTGAATAACCCGAAAAATTGATATGTCCGGACATTCAGTTGTTCCATAATAATGCTCCTTATTTTAAAAAAACCCGCAGTATCCTTTAAACAGTTAAAATACAAGTGTCTTTGTTTATTTATGTCCCGTCTTTTGAGTTACAATGTCGGACAGCGCTACTAGGAGGCAGTTTAAGAACTGCCAATAACTTGAAATTTCTATATTTAAACAAATTATAGAAAAAAGTACATAAGTAAAATGTTCGATCATAAAGATAAAAGTAGAACCCTGAACAAATTATCGTAATTTTATTACTATCAGGAAAGAAAAATGGTTTCTATAAAAAGTTATTTAAAAAAGAGTTTTTGTATATAACGTAAATATGTTGCATTTTCTTCTGCATCGTTCATAGTGATCGAGAGCGAAAACCATGTTATGAAAGAATAAGAGAGAAAGACGGGTGATTGTGGCTCAGAATCCTTCGAATATCGTGTATGAGTGTTCATTCATCGTCTGGTGAGAATGGTGATGGAAAGGGACTCGATCGCGGAGCACGTGCACAGCATCCATCTGGTGACGTGAGCCGGTGACGGGCTTTGTGTGGCGCAATGGATTGCACATTTGCGGCCAAACAATGAGGTCCCCGGTTCGAGTCCCTGCCCGTCACAATTTTCACCTGAACACAGTCAATCGACGCAAATTTTCCTCCGCGAGTCGGTGCTGGGAAGCTGTGAATTTAAAAAAAATGATTGTGAGTGTTTCTAAAACTTATAAACATGCATTCGAGATGCAAAATACTCAAATAATTAATTAGATGTACAGTTTTTTTTAAATATTTCAACAGTATTGATGTAAAATGTCCTGAATTACTTTTAATTACATTAGTAAAAAATATAAAAAGTAACTTAACAAGGAATATTTTTTACAGTTTGGGACTGTGTTTTGTTTAATAACAACAAAATTACAGAGTCTTTGAGTGCAAATAAAGCCCTCAATTACATTTTTATTACCGTTGAAGCGATTTGGTCATAGATTTGATGCATCATAATTAACGATGTATTTTCATCCTCTAATCATATCCTACCTAATTGAATAGGGATATAATTTAATTTTAACTTCATTAAATTGCGGTTTCGTACACGTTTAATACTCACCACTATACTTTTAAACTATTCCACAATTTTCGTCCATTATGCAGAGAGAAAAATGCATTGCTAATGCAAAAATTTGACTACAACTTCCTTGTTTACACCTCATAGCAACAATTTTGTATTTTAAATCACGAATTATAAATGCAACAATATATACGTAGCTTCTTTACATTCATCTCAAAGCGAGAGGTGAATATATATGTAAAATTTCTAATAAAACTGTAAAAACGTAATGTACAAACACACATTTTCTCCTTTGTTTTGGATTATTATGAGAGAACATGATATTGGAGTAAACTGCCAAGATTATGAGAGAAAAACCCTTTGTTAAATTCACGCGACCGAACTCAAAAAAAGTGTACTTATCTGGTTATTACCGAAAGTCGTAGAAAAATATTATACGTACAAACATCGAAACTATACTTCAAGTCATGTAACTTTGCCGGAAAGTATTCAATATGTCTGCCTCACACGAATTGCCAACTTCTACGAATCAAAGTTATTTCCAAATAAATATTTAGAGTAGTCACAAAAGCGACTATTTGCTGTAAACAAATATAATTTGATAACACAAAATACTAAGACACACGGTAATATTCGTTCCACATGCTCGATGCACGAGGAACAGAACAATACCACAAGAGCAAGTGCATTGAATTGATGACAGACTTAAGTTTTCGGAAATTCGAATGTCCTGATAACATAATACAAGGTACACATGTCATTATTCTTATGGACGATGGCCAAGTAAAAGTGTTGGCTACTCTGTACACAAGCGCTATACCAACAACATGCCAATTAGACTGACAATAAATAAAGAAATAATTTGTCAAGAGAACTGTTACAAACTGCCTAAGACAAAGTTGGGCGAATAATATACAATAAACTAATAAACAGTGCATTTATGTTCATCATTCGTGTTTCTAAGTTACGTATTCTGGAAGCAAAGAAACTTGACTTCAGGTATGGATAATAATGTTACTCTCATGTTCCTTATATTACCGTCTTGTATCGAATCTTCTTCTAGAATACACTTTCAGAATCTGGCAAAATTTTGTGATTTCATTATTTTACCGTATATTTGGTTCATGATGAGAGTAAAACTATATAAACTAGTAAGTATTGGAAGATTCAAAATTCTTCGTTTTTGGAATTATTTTCCTAGATGAGAAAATAACATGCCTCAAGTGATGTAACTCAAGTTATCCTAATTTTGCTTTTATTATTCAATTTAGAACCGGATCTTTCTGTGACGATTTGGGTCATTCACACTTTCGGAAAAGTATTTGCACAATTAAAAATAAACTATAAAAAATATTTCAAAATCTATGATCTTCGTACGAAAACACAATATTAAAATATTAAATATATATCCATGCATTGACAAATACCATGTTTCAGGATAATTGCTACTAGTAACGAACAATGTTTTTTTTTCTTTTCATTCTGTTATAACAAGACAAATTTCATGTTGTAACAACATACCTCGTTTTTATTTTCCAAATTACGTAAATATATATGTATATATACACACACATGTATATATACATATATTAGGAGAAATACCAAAAAAAGGTTAATTTCTTTTTATTTGTGTGGGGGCATTGATACCCCATAACTCTCATCGAGGCACGTCCCCGACGTATGATATAATTCCGTTTCGTCGAGAAACGAGATCAGTGCGAATGTTTCTTTCGTTCGATAGTGAGGTTATGGAACCGCTCTAAACTTGTAAACTCGTCTCGTGAGTCCGCCCTTGATTATAATTAACTTATTAATCGACGAAGAGTTCCGCGCACGGGAAACGACCTTCGTCTAATTGGGAAGTTAATTTAATGCAAGAAAATATTGCGTGCAATCTTTCTCAACATTAGTTGCAGTCAGAACGTGGTTTACTGGCGCAGAACGTGCACTTGGCGAGAAATGTATGCAAGAGAGAGAGAGAGAGAGACGTATAATACATGGAAGAAGAAAGAGAGGACAAGAATGAACATAGCGTGACTCAAATTGTCAGAGTAAATGTCGTTTCAGAAGAATCAAGGTCTTCAGAGAAGTTACCGTCTCTGTAATTGGAAGAATTGTTTGTTCGTTTTAGTAGCTTCAATAATTTTAAATTTTCGGGTCGTGTATTTCAAGTGTGGAGAATCTCTTTTTCCTCTTATATCTTCTCAGGTGTCAATCTCTAAATCATCGATACATAAATCGTCACGAAGCGAAGTAACGTAACCACATAGCACAGCGTAACCCCTGTAGCACTTTCATTCGTGTATAACGTAAAAATGCTCGTTTGATGTACTCGGGTTTATTTTAAGCATAAAATATACGATGAAATTAAATAATGCAATGTCTATGAAATCCTGGAAATAGTTACGTATCCTATATATGGAATTTAAATTAGAGTGAAATTCGCGTTTTACTTACACAGAGAATGAACTAAAACCTTCGAAATCTAGCTCCCACATTCACGACTGTTTCATGGGTTAACTCCATTTGAAACACAAAGCTGCATATTTTAATATACTTATGCAAATAAAAAATAGCTTTCCACCAAAAAAATTGTAGTAATTAAACTCGTTATGTCAGGGTTTATCATGCAAAAGTACAAAACTTTATTTCACACTATTACCCGAGAATTTTGTAGATATATAATTACGATTTGTAAATACATAAATATATTGATTACTTCGTAGATTGTAATGGATGAATATCATTTGTTGTGTTTGGTCATAAAGCGCGTACATTCAGTCACAAAACTATTCAAATTAGCAATTCTCTCTATAGTGTGAATTCTATTACATGAAACTCATTAACGTGAATTTTTAATAAAGCTAAATAAATAATTGCAATGAAACCACATAATACGTTAAAACTTTATGGTAAAATGTCGATAACTGAAATTCGTATCTGACGAGGTGGACATGCTCAAAGTAATATAATAGACAATTTTTTTAAACTAGAGAAATATGGCAATAGAATGAAATTGATGAAACAGAATTAAACGTAATCGACTCTAAAGTGGCTGTAAAATGCAAAAATTAATAAATAATACATTAATGAACACGAATGATGCTATATTTTGATTTATATAACACAAAATAGTTTCTCCAAAGAATTAATACACTAAACTATCAATACTCCCGATTTTCTAGTTCTGTAACTAAGAGATCTACATCACTGACGAAGTCTTATGCCAAACAAGTTTTTAAAAGTTAAGAAAACTTAACGAAGACAATCAAATAGCTTTAGATATTTTTAAATCATGTTTTGTTCAATGAAATAAAGTATATCCGTGACTCTTAATTGAATTTAAATGCGTATGAAGTATTTGAGCTTACCTTGGAATTGTTCAACACAAGAACTCAATCTCGATCACCGATGTGGCGATGTCAGAACGAAACTCGAGCTTATCACTCCAAGCGCCTCCTCTAACCCGTACCTCGCTAAAACCTTCAGGAAACACTACCTCGTAAGCGAACAGCTACCAAGAGCAGAAAAACCAACAGCTTCATGATGAAATCTCTTCCCATTTGACATTAGTTTCAAACACCTCGGAATATCCTGTCACGGTCACACACTTCACTTTAAACCTATCGGCTTCCTCCGTCACGACAACCGAAACATCGTCACTATCACAAATCACACCCGAACCGACCCCCTTCACACGACCACGTCCAGAAGACGACTACTTGGCTCGCATCGGCTCAACCCTTACCGCCTCCCTCGCCTCGGTGCCGCACGGCCGCTTACGCTGCACGCATGCGCTCTCGCGGCGGCCAAGCGAAACGGAGATAGCTGAACGTCGCGTGCGGGAGCGAGAAAGACAGGAGCGATGCGGTACTGCGGAGGGCACTCTCTACCGGGAGAGACGTTAACCTGCGGGGGTTGATGGAGGGGAACCTCGCAGAGATGGGGTGAATGAGGAATTAAGAAGTTTGATTAGATGTGCAGTTTCAGATTGGATTTCAGGTGTTTTACACTAAAATCCGAGAGAGGAAGCTGAGTATAAGGTTGATAGACGTCACACGTCTAGGCAAGAACGGGAGATTTTTCGGGGAGTCATTAGCTCATATCATGAGCTCATAAAATCTATTCTAAACTGTGTAATTAATATTTTTAATGAGCTTTATTAATAGTTCTCAAATCTCTCGTCATATTCCCCAACCAAAATGTGTTTAAAAATAAAAATACACCCTGATTCAGCATATACCTTTCCTCCATTCCCATTAACAAATATATTCAATAATTTAATGAGTTTTGTTTTGAACAACATAATACAATGAAATTAATTATGCAATACATTGAATCCGAAACGAGAAATTTGATCTGAACGCATCCCTTTCACAAAAAAAAAAAATATTTGATGAACTAGTTATCATGACCTTTCCCTTTTTTATTGCATATTGAGTTCGCCTGGATGTAATAATGGCGTTCCACATGTGCTGAAACATTCAATAACTTTCTGTCACAGTTATAATAATTGTGTTAAACCCACGCGTTGTACTGGTAATATCAGACGATGGATCATGTAATGTGACGTTGGGGTTTGTCCATTGAATAAAAATGGCAATTCATTAACACCAGTTAATATTCTGTTACAGTAAGTAATTCCAGAAGTGTTACGAAATGAGATTGATAAAAAAGAGGTACGAAATATGTAGGCAGAGTGAAAAATTGTATTATACTTTTAATATTAATAAATAATTACAAAAAATCATTGAGTTCAGAGAAGTCATGAAATATTTCATGATTCTCAATCAAAAAATGTAGAATCTAGGAAGACACGCAGTTGAAATTTTTAAAAAATGTAGTGCAAAAAAGCTGTTAAAATTGCATAAAACCAAGTGGAAGAATAAGATTCTGTGCTCTCCAAGGCATACTACTTATCATGAAAGAGACTACATCTTCGATACCAATCGTCACCCCCAAAACCCCCGCGAAAAAATTCGAAGTAAACCTTAAAGTGGTTCGGGGCTTACGGAGAAAAGGAAGGGAACACAACCGCATGTAGGTACAAATTGAGGCTAGTTTTTGGGTTGATTTCGCACCAAAACCTGTTTTGCCAGGACTCACAATTTGCCAATACGAGGTGACGATTTTGCACCAAGATTTATTTCCAAAATTTCTTTTAAAATCTCTTTGATATATCAGGTTACCCATCACCGTTTTATGTCTTGGTTGACATCCCAGGTATTTTCACTAACTGTTGTCATAGCATTTAAGCACTACAATTGTCCACATCTTCAGAATAAACACATCAAAAAGTGTGAGTTAGGATCTATAGACATTTAAATGCATTCAATCTTCGGACTGAAACTAGAAGAGAGTGTCTCAGAGAACACCAGACAAATGTCGGTTTGGTATCTTCAGCACCATTCCAATATCTCCCCATTCAAATTTCTTCACTAAAATGTATCATAAGGTGCCAGAGTAGACTTAATGAACTGAATATTTTCATATAAAAAATCAAATTATTGTATTGAAACTTGAATAATCTGATCAACCCTGACTCCGACTTCGCATTCACATATCTTGGTTCACAACCTATGCCACATCCACAATTTCTATACATAATTTTAAAAAATGGCATACTTGTAAACACAACGGAGAACCCGTTCAACTAAAGCACACTCAATACCTCAAATTCGTAGCTTTTCACATTATTTGAAAGAATTTGAAGGCAGAAAAAAATTGTATCTCTTCACATACGTCCCAGTTCATGTAGCTGTGACTACTGAAAAGCGAATCTTCCTTTTTCTATCCACCTCCTGCTACTACTAGTATCAATAACTCTTAACTATTACTAACTACTTCTTCTAACCCCTCCACGAGGGTCAAGTTGTTGGTAAACGCAGCTAAACGGTCCACCTACTTCCACCCAACTTCTACCTCCTGTCGCTTCATGTAGATAAGCTTCAACAGCACGCTACATTTCCCATTTACAAATATATATGGGAACTGTTAACATTTGTGGGAGCAAATACGGCGCGTCATAACATGGATCCGCGCCGCGGCTCCGACTTTTCCCACGTGAGAGCAAATGTCAATTTGGAGAATAATGCTCTCACGAATGAATCGACCCGTCAAAATAGCTCGTTTAATTTGCAGTAAATATTCTCATCGGAAATTACTGCTTGATTTGTGACGATGTAAGAATTAAATTTGCCTAGTGTGACAATATTATACATACCAATATCAAATCATTATCTAACGTTTATGAGGAACAGATATCTCGAAGACCCAGCGATGTTCATAAAGTAAAATCTCTTCTGGGTTTGAAAGCCATGTCATTTCTTCTCTCTTAACAGACGTTTCTCTCGCATCGGCACGGGTCGAGTTGCTAGCAACTGACCTTCATAAGATGTTCATAAAGATTCATAAATGTAGCAACTGATGTTCATAATGATTCATACATGCTTTAACGATCAGTTAAATATTATTTTCTCATGAAAAAATGAATAACATTTGATTAATTATAAATTTGTAGTTTCTCTTTCTCAAGCAATTTTTTAGCTACAGTATCATGAAATATGTTAATGAAAACTACTAATTTTAGTTAAAAAGAAGAAAAATGCTTCGTGGATAGACAAGAACTAAATGAGCGAGGAAACAAAAGAACAAGAAATATTCTCAAAACAAGTCAAATAAATAACGAGATGTTTGCAACATTTAGGAGTATCAAAAATAGACAACCAAATTTTATAATTTCTAGATAGTCTGAATTTAAGAACATGATACTAAGATATGATAAGTGGAGAGTAGCTCATTTTACCCGGGTTATTAATACAGTATTCTAAAACCATTACCCTACTTTCGTGACACTAAATTTTCACTTTTGTTAATTTCAAAAATTAAATATCACGAAGAAAAAAATACGTACAGTTTTCAATATTTTACGCAATCACATAGGTAATTGCGAATTACTTCAAAATTCAGACAGAAAGAAGATACATTTTACAACAACAAAAAACATTTAATAAAGAAAGTACATAATTAGGACCTGTGAACTCTTTGGGTTTCATTCCACCTTGAGGTTCTGTGCATGAAACGATGTTCTTCAATAACCATTGTTTAATTTTACCTTCACCACTTGGTCACTAAAATTACACGTTCACGGAATTCTTTCGCTCACGTACCACAACTGAGTTCTGGAGGACACATCAGTGAGCTTGATAGTCAACGGTCTTGCGAGTGAAATTCCAGATCTACCAATTAACGGCCAATTTTAATTATTTTTCTGGTCTGCTATTTTATCAATATTAACCACACTTCATACTTGCTAAAATCCTTGAAACTAGTACTTTGAGATTTAATCAAACTCTATTGTCAAGAAAGCAGTTGCAAACTGCGTATGACCACGTAGGAGACAATAAACTAAGTTACTCTCCGGAAACCAGCAAGGGACCATCCCATCAATTCCGATCAAGGGCCCAAGGGCAGTGGTTGATTTAATACTTATAAACATTATTTTATTAAATTTGTACTGTTATTTGTTTATTATTTCAAAATGAATCGTAGATATAATGCTCAGTGAAAGTTTGAAATAAATAATAACTAAATGACATTTCTCGCCTATGAAAAATCCATCACTACCCGAAGGAAAACCGGAGGAAAAACCCGGACCAGGATGGGGCTACAGATGTAATGTATACAACTGTGCCAAGGTTGTGTACAGTTAGAAATAAACTATTATAAATATGAAGGATAAAACACAACATGCGTGAAAAAATGAATTTAATCAGTATCTATAGTACTATAACTTTTGGCGTGATGAAGTATAATATAAATAAACTACATCAACTGAAATCATACGGAAAATAATATTTATTGGTAAACTGAATCTTTCTTTTACTTCTTTCATTAAAATCTGACAATTCTTTAACAGCATCAGTAATTATTCAGTTAATATTTTGTCGACAATTTTTTTAATCTATTTAGACCATCTCTATCGACGATTCCTCTACCATAGACATTCCATAGAATTCACATTTGTTAGTATGTACTCACAATAGTATGTATTGCGTCCTAGAACTTTTGAATGCGAGATTCTTGGAAATGAAAGTATCCGTGTATGTATGCGTTGCGTCACCTGCTCCTGCATAGCTCGAGCATCGCTAGAGCTCCTCGTGGCAGCTGCTCCAGACGACGCACTCCGAGACTAGTTCTGACAGAAGGAATCACGCGACGAATGACGTGTTCAGAGAAAGGGGAAAGGAAAGGTTACAGAGATAGCAAAAGAGCTAAATAAAAGAGTTTTTGACCAAAAAAGAAAAAGCTAATAGCGTTTTCCATTTCCTGCTCTGAGTGCGCACTAGAACCGGTCAAATTCGTCATTGCGGGAGTTCCCCATTGTTATGCCATTGTTTGCAGCAAATTTAAACTACAATAACACAATAATAACTGTAAATAAATAATTTAATAAATACTAATATATCAACAAAGAACCTTTTCGTACTCTTATGCGTAATGCAAATATTACCTGTTCGTAATCATATTTTCGGATTAACGAAACGAAATTCATAATCTGAATACTTCTTTCTCTTTTGGGAAGGACTGATTTGACGTATAGCCCTAAATCTTCATCTGAGCTCTCCTTTTCTGGTGAGTGTCATAACACTTGAACACAGGAAACTTATCAAACGCGTAACATTGGCTACCATGAATTTACTGTAAGTTTACAAGTTTTTATTTTCCATAAATATGACACAAATAATTTTTACAATTATGTTCCTTTCAATTTACACATATAAATAATACATATTCTTCAATTCTTCCTATTCTACTAAGTATGAGAATAATCACATTGTTCATTATTTAATTTTTTTATACATAATATATAAATAAACATTCTTATTCATACACCCAAAATATATACAAAACTACATAATTTCAATAGTATTTTGTCCTTTATTTTTACACAAACTATTTGTTTAATATATATTATACATATTTAAAAAACCTTTTCATTTATACAAACTATATATACACAAATCATTCAAAAACATCTTGTTATTTAACTTATATCTCTTCTCGTTATATCTCTAATAAATTAACAAGTCACTATTGAGTAGTTCTCTACAATAATAAACATAACATACTCTCCCTTTAAGTTAAAAATTAACTTGTCAAAGGGAGTTTATTACTACTCTATTTCCCACTTTTCACTTCTTTCATAGTGTGCGATTGTCTATACTTCTGCTAGTTTCTTTTCCCTCTTCTCATTTCTGTATTCGTTTTGCTTTTTTGTTTTCCTACCTTTCACCTTTGTTTTTATTAAGGTAAGTAGTAATAATACAAGTACTAGTATACTACAGAGATGTTAAGGTTCATATATGTTTATGCCGTTCGCAAACGTGTTTTGTAAATCAATGAATCGACTCCCAAGTTCGTAAGCAGCTTCCACCTGGCCTGATCCGGTGAACTTGGTTCACATCCCCCTTAAGGGGATATGTGACCGAAGGCGGTTCCAATGCTGGTAGCTCTTAAGCCCGGTTTTCGCGTACCTACGCGTCGGATGCAATGTTTAGCTCACAACTTCCGAGTACCTACTCGTGGAGAAGTGTTTGCAACAATAAGGGACTTGGGAGTCAAGGCGGGTGGAGCAGTAGATAGAACACCTGCGGCCAGAGCAAGTTCCGGGTTCGAGTTCCGGTCTGTCACGATTTTCACCTGGTTATTGATGTTGCAAACACCCCTAAAAAGAGCTAATATGAATTTTGATTATCCATTAATTAATACATAATGGTCAAGGAAATAATGAAAACAATAGTAAAAAATGGTAAAATTATCAAGTAAAACGTGGATTTCAACACAAACTTGAAATAACAATTAATGTGTATTTATTTTTTATTTTACATACTCAAATAAATAAGAGAATTATGATTNATATTGAAATACTTCAAAAACATTTGTGGAAGTTTATTTTTAATAAAGTAATAATTAATATTATCCCGGAAGCAACGGATAATATTAATTATTACTTTATTAAAAATAAACTTCCACAAATGTTTTTGAAGTATTTCAATATTGGATCGCAACGGAAATAACATATAGTCTTCGATGTTTATGTAACCAATACTATCAACGCTTTGTGAATTAAAACTAGAGTAAAAGCATCAGTCACAAAGGTATTGGGAAACACGCTGGACTGAAATGTGAAATATTTTCAACTTCCACGAAAGAAGCAACACTTTTACGCCAAAGTAGGCGAAATAAACGGTATTTACGCTTTACATCGCTTCAACTGCTAAGAGAAATCTGCAAAACTAAAAATACTTCAAAGAAATATAATCGTCGCGAAATGATCAATTAAAAAGAAACATAAACTTTACTAAAAAATTGGAAGTGAATGCATGGACTTCATCAAATAAATCATTTTCTAATTCAAATAGTGAGGTCAAGATGATAAAACTTCTTTGTATCAAAGATCTTTTGTTGTTGTTGTTGTAAATGGGAAATGTAGAGTGTTATTGAAGATTATCTACATGGAGCCCCCAGGTGACCCCCCAGGGGTCTTACATCCAGTAAGTACGTGTTTGGCGAACAGGGGGCCCCGAGCTGAGTCTGGCATTACTTCCACTTCCTTGTGCTAGGCTCCTTTCTTTCTCTTTCCTGACCGCCCTTGGTCACNTCCTGACCTGCCTTGGTCACCTCTTGTTCTTTTCGATCCCGACGCCTTTAAGGCTAGGGTATCTTTCATTTTCCTCTTTTTTTGTAATGTTTTGAGATATGTTTTGATATATTGTAATTCAGGAGGGTTTTCAGTGAGTATGGTTGTGTCATTCGGCGAGTCCCACACTCGGAGAGAGTCATGTTGGCTCTCCTTAATGCGTAACTGCATTTTCTCTACCTGTACAAGTTTTTAGGACTCCAATGACCTCGATGTCGACGAGCCGTAAAGCCCCACAAAAACAAATCTATGGAGCGATAGGTGGTAGGAGTTGGGTGGAAGGCTATTGTTAGTAGGTTAGCTGGGTTTACCAACAACTTGGCTCACGTGGAGGGGTTAGTAAGTGTAGTTAGTAATAGTTAGAGTTATTGATACTAGGAGGAGCTGGAGGGAGGAAGGAGGGTTTGCTTTTCTGTATTCACAGCTATACGAACTGGGACATTAATGTGAAAAGCTACAAATTTTCTGCCTCCTTCCCGGGACGTCTTGTAGAGAAGCATCATGACTACCACCTGCGCCACGAGTGGGGTTCGAAGACAGATCGGGATGATTAAGAGAAATGTAAACTTACAGCGTTCCGCAGCAGACCCCGAAGGTGCCCAAAGGGTTCACGGAAGGTGGAGCGCCGCGATTACTAGACCTCGCCACAAGAAGGAGATGTGGTCAGCATCATGCTCCGATCGGTTTGACCTCCGGATAGACCTGGTACTCATTTTACCGCTAGATGAGTAAGCCTGGGAGTCAGTTTGGATGTTGTGGTGTGATGAAAACTCCTCACCCCACTTGGAATCGAACCCTGGTCACACAGCCAGCAACTCAACGCTCTATCTACTGAGTTCACTTACTCCCAACAAACTTTGTAAGTTGCTGCACTGTTTACCAATTATTGATTTATAATAAATTGCATCGCGTGCTCACGTTAAAACTAAGCAAATGGAAGATGGCAGTATGTTAATTTAAAGAAACTACTCGGTTTATAAAACGCTATTTTTATTATCTGCTTAAAAATAATCTAGCTAAAATTCGGTATTGAAATACATCATTAATGTTATTCAGGGTTTCCTCCAGTCATGACCTATTCATTTCTTTCCGGGTGAAAAAGAATTTAGGACCATTCCTTTCAAAAATTCAAAATTTTTGCTTCTTTACTAGAATGATTATAAAGAATTAAGATTGATATTAAAATATTAGTATTATTATTATTGTATGTATTTTCGTTTCGGCCAACGAGAACCACGAAAGACGAGTACCAGTAAGGCTCAGTTATTGATTTGAGTTTACTCACTAGACTCGTCTTAATAACCGACATCGGAGCAGCGTCTAGATATGATCCAGACCACTTGTATCCGAGCTTTACAACTGCGGTTGTTAGTCGCAGAGGTCGGGCTCTTTGTACATCCCAGTTAATTAAACTGGGACATGGATACAAAGCTACAAATTTTATCTTGCCTCGCCTGGGTATCGAACCCGGGATGACTTGGTGACGAGCAATCACGCTGACACCGTGACGTGAGTATTATTATTATTATAGTTTTCCCATAAAACGCAAGTTAATTAACACAAAGAAATACAATAGATGGATCACCCAAGGGATAAGGATTTCTTCTAAAAACCNCAAAAACCAAACGCCGTTTATATTATCTTTCAAAACGCTATAACCAACCACCCGAATTCCATAATTATTTTCGTAAATATAAGACTATTCTTCGTAAAGTAGTCTATGCACCTAAAGTTATACAAAACGACAGGCATATACTAAAATCGAACAACCGGATGAAAGCCATGTGGATTATTGTTAAAAATTACACGTCAACTTCTGAAAACCGCGAAGAAAATGTCTCTTTACTAAACGATGGCAAAATCGTAACAAATCCTCAGGACATCGCAAATTTGTTTAATTCTCACTTCTCAGAAGTTGGTAAAATAACGAACTCAATATATCCAAATCAATGTCCTCCAATTATATCCACCCACGTACCCAATTCTATGTTCACTTCCGAAACTAACGCCAGTGAAGTCATGAGAATCATCAGCTC
>NNCF01125969.1:1148840-1167393 GCA_002313205.1 Laupala kohalensis | reverse complement strand
GTTTATTGTCCTCCACGTGGTCATACGCAGTTTGTACTGTTTTTTTGACAATAAATTTATTATTATTAACACATTTTACTATCAAAATAGCCACTACCAACTACGTATGACCATCATATCAACTACGTATCAACAAATTTACATTTAATAGAATACAAAAAACTATAATTAACAATTATGTTCTATTAACAATTATTTAAATTATTTAAAATATTGTTAATCCCCAATTTCGCTATTAATTATAACAATAGTATTAATGAGACTGCCACCTCTAGACTTTGATTAGAATAAAACAAATTGCTTGTGTAACGTGTTTTTATTCATTCGTCTCATTCATCTGTAAAGCGAGACGATGTCGCGCTGGTAACACCCTCATGCTCCGTCTGCTCAATGTTAACACGTTCCGTGCAGCGCGCTGTTGCTCGATCAGAGGCGGCGGCGGCGGCGGCGCGGTGTGAAACGTCATCAAGGGCCTGCGGCGAACGTGTGACATTCGCTTTCTCATGAACACGGTCGTGTGATGTGACAATCGCACCGCGCTTGAAGGAACGTAAAATGGAAATGGTTTCTGGACGAGATCACATCTTCACCTAGACAAAACTCGCGTACCGCGCGCTAATTCTTAGTTATTTCATTCGAACCAACTTAACTATATGGTGCAACGCCGTAGAAAAATATCCAGATGAGATATCGAAAAACGGCCTTTTTTGCCATGATTCTGGAAGGGACTTTGTTCTCGGAAATTACAAATTGAATCATTTTATGTGAAATAAAAATTCGATGGCAAATTTAACGTTATCGTCCTATCCTAACCTCATTCTTCGTATATCCTTCCACGAGTGCTGCTGCCTCCACCATCGCCNAACATCGCCGACTGTGACCGAACAATTGTTTATAATTGTTCATATTATAATTATCATACCCTAACATACTAACATAAACGGTGACGGAGAGAAGAAAATAGTGCGGAACAATATTTCTTTATAACTATCGTAAATGTGGAAAGAAAATACGGTTTATATTTTCGAAATCGCAATAATATTTGTAGTATTATGACATAAATTATTTTTTCGAACCCTTGTGGGACCATATTCTTAAGGTTCATTCAAAAGAATTGATTTGCTTTCGTATGACACTTTACTTTGCAAGGAAGAAGCGACGCATGTAATTCTCTTCGACTTATAAATGATACACACCCAGCGGTCTCTGCAGTGAGTTGTTCGTGATATCATGAGACAGAAGAGATTGTAAGGTAATGTCCTCTCTATCGCACACCTTGTTGGAGGGGGTTAAGGTATTAGAGGGGGTAAGGTATTGGAGGGGGGTAATGTATTGAAGGGGAGGAGTAGGGATGCAACAGAGAGAGGGGGGGAATGGAGTTCTCCCACCCAAATCAATGTGCGAGAGAGAGACAGAGACACTCAACCCGTACATAAGACCTCTGAGTCTATTTATATTTGTGACTATGGTAATTTAACTACTGATTTTCATGGTCAGAGCCACAGGACAGGTTAGAGATATCTGCAGAAGTTAGAGAAGCGTCATAGTGTAAGCTGCAGCCACCTCCATAGGTCGATAGTTTGGTGAAGGTCAATACAACGAGGGCCGATGGTGAACGGCGCGATCAGCGGCTAAAGAGGCAGGATAGTGCCTGACGGTTTATGGAATGTCCTTAATGCTTTTAGAATTATTCATATCGAATTTTTACTACATTAAAAGTAGTAAATGTATATTGGAAATAATAAATAGGTAACAGCATGTATTTGATGAATTTATAAATATGGATTTGAAGTACGTTTATAAATATTACATCCGCCACTGCCTTTGGGTTCTTGATCAGTATTGATGGGATTGGTCTTTTGCTTGTTTTCGGAGAGTAACTTAGTTTATTGCACACACACCCTCCTCCCCCGTGATTATACGCAGTTTGCAACTGCTATTCTTGACAATGAAGTTAATCTCATTCGAAAGATATTTTTTCTGACTTTATTGAGAGAGATATTGAAACTTTTGTTTACAACTTCAATGACTCTTATGATGCTACTCAAGGTGATTGTCATTAATTTCTAACACTTACCATATCATTGAACTTGTATCCCCACTTTGTACTTCGGTCGCGCAAAGTTTCCTAACCAGTTAGAAACATTCGTCACCAGTTTCAAAACATTTTCCGCCTTAAAACCCTTTCAGTTTTGAAAAGAGACAATAATCACTGGGTGACAAGTCTGGATTACATTCTGGATGCTAAAAGTTCTCCCAATTAAACAGCTGAAGGAAAACTTGCGCCAAAGCGATGACGTGTGAAAGTGCTTATTAATTATGTTATATTAAATGAAAATGGGACTCCGGACCGAGATTCGAACTCGGGACCTTGAGCTTTGCGCGCTCATGCGCTTACCAAATGAGCCATCCCGTTCGCCTGGCTGCCCCGTCTTCCATTTTCATTCAACTTGCGGGACCCAAAGACCTATGGGGTGGTCTCGTAGAGACTACTCTCCTCATATGAGGCGACTCCCTTAGGAAGTACTTCGTTTTGGGTCATATTATTTAATTCTGCTTCACAAACACACAGAAATCTCTTAAAATGCGGTGAACCTGACCTCCAGGAAATATATTAATTATGTTATGTTGAATGAAAATGGGAGACGGGACCGAGATTCGATCTCGAGATGTTGAGCTTAGCGCGCTCATGCGCTTACCATCTGCGCCATCCCGTTCGCCTCCCGCGCCCGTATTCCATTTTCATTTAACATAACATAATTAATCTGTTTCCTGGCGGTGAGGTTCACCGCATTTTAAGAGATTTCTGTGTGTGAAAGTGAGTTTATGTGAAGATGCATAACGCCTGTGGACAATAGTCCACATCATTTCTTTTTTTTATAGCGTAAAGGAACCAGTGAAGCGAATCATAGTGGACTTCTGTATTTATAGTCGTACTTCTTATAGTCTATCAGTAAAAAATCGTTCTAATCCCACACCACGGTGGACATCGCATTTTTGGATCTCAGTTCTTGTTTGTCGCTTTTTTAGTTTCGATTGGGAACAAGAATGATGTCACTGCATTGACTGGTGATTTGTTTCTGAAGTTGTATGCGAGATCCAGGTCTCATCACCAGTAAATTTGAATTCGACAAACTTTTTTGCATTCTAAAAGAGAATCATACTATGCATCTCAGTATCTCGTATTGGAAGTAATTGTCAATTTTCTAGACTCATTTCAAAGCCGCAGAACTACCAGCTGTGTAAATATGAAACCGGAAGTTTTGTATAGAAAATACACGTTTATTGTACGAAAATGATATCATATTTTATTCGTAATATTGTCCATCGCTAGCTATACATTTTTTTCCATCTCTCTGGCAATTTATGAATGCCACGCCAAAAAAACTGTTGCTCTTTTGATGCAAACCAGTTATCGAGTCATTTTCGTAAGAAGTGAAGCGCTGCTGAGCCAATACGTGTCCTATCGATGCAAATAAATAGTATAAACGTAGGCTTCCGCGGCCGGAGTCAGCATGAACTTGTCTCTCCGGGACAAATCGCAAGTATTTCCCAACTAAACGCCTCAATCGTTTCCTTGACCGGTTTTGCTGTGTGTGATGGTGCATTATCATGAAGCAAAAACGGTTTGTGTTGCCTTTATCGATAATCTGGTCGTTCTTCACGCAATGCTTGATTCTAATCGATCATTTGTTGGCGTTAGCGTTCAGTATTAACGGTTTCGCCAGGTTTTAGCAGCCCATAATAGATCACATCCTTCTGATCCCACCAAACCCAGAGCATTGTCTTTTTTCCATAGCGATTTGGCATTGCAATCGATGTTGATGGTTCGCCTCGAGTTACCCATGATCTTTTACGCTTAGGATTCTCGAAAAGATATCCACTTTTCATCACCTGTCACAATTCATGGAGTAATCACTTTCTTTTGTAACTGGCGAGCAGCATATCGCAAGTGGTTTTTCGGTTTTCTTGCTGTCTTTCATTCAATTCATGTGGAACCCATTTTCCTACATTTTGGATATTTCCCATGGCTTTCAGACATATGGAGACGGCTTCTCGTGTTACATTTAATTGATCCGCGAGTTCTTGTTGGGTTAGAGCGTCATCCTGATCCAACAACGTTTGCAATTCACTGTCTTCAAACTTTTTCGGCGCTCTTCCACGTTCTTCGTTTCTCAAGTCAAAATCGCCACTTCTGAATTTCTTTAACCACTCAAAGCACTGTGATTTACCAAGAACGTGTTCATCTTAAGCTTCGACAAGCATTCGATGCGAGTTTTCTTTAAATGGTAACAGAAAATCAATGCTGTCCGCAAATCGTAGTTTGTAGGCACAAAACTCGACATGTCCAACGGTATTAAAAACTATGCTGTTATATGAAACTTGTATTGTTGAGGGCAAATTCCGGTTTCATATTTACGCACCTGGTAAATAGCACACGTGTGTGCTGGATCGCGTCTAGCATCATACTGAAGCAGAGAAGCGTCCGAGTCATGTCGTAAATGTGAGGGGTTGTTGGAAAGGGTGGGGGAAGGAAGGATAGTACCACGCGTCATATGAAAACGTTCTCTACTTTCCGAATGACGTATGGAATTTGATTGTAACGACGTTTACTCGTATTATGTCTTATTATTCCTGTAAGTTTAGTTTTATCTGTCCTCAGTCTTGGCACGGTTGTGTACAATAATTCTGTAGCCCCATCCTGGCTCGTGTTTTACTCCGGTTTTCCTTCCGGTAAAGGCGGATTTTTTTATATAAGCTCTCTAGGCTCTTGCATTGAAATAAATCTATTGAAATAAAAAAATCTTGAATTTAGTTATTTCAATAGTTACGATTTATAAACAATATTTTCCGAAATATGTACACTATAATAATACGTACTTGTGTTTCCTAATACAAATTTGTTGGTATTCTGTTAATATTATTACACGTGGCGGACTATTTTTATTCTTATCTTAGGAGAAAAGTACCGAAATATTAAATCCACCTCTGTCTTGTGGCCCTTGATCGGAATTGATGAGACGGTCCCTTGCTTGCTCGCGGAGAGTAAATTAGTTTATTGTCCTCCACGTGGTTATAAACAATTTTTTAATACTTTTTCACAATAAATTTATTTATTTATAATCAGTAGTAAATAATTTTTCCTACTGGTACGAAATATAAAGTGTAGACTGATCTCAATTTCTTGTAGAAAATTAAAATAGAATTTCAGAGAAGAAAAGATACTAAAGGTTAATTTTCTGCGTCATTAGGTGATCTAAAAAAAGCTTTCGTAAGAGTATCTCCCTAATGGAGAAAATAGATAATTGAAGAGAAGTAGTAAAGATACTGGAAAGAGCTCATAAGAAAGGATCTTGAGTGCAACACTTTAAGTAACAAGAAGAACGTAAACAACGCACCACTTAAGCTCCCACTTAAGCACAAGATAAGTCGCAAATCCAAAGATAAATGTAGATTAATGAACATGAAAATTTAAACTGCATCTGTAATAGGTGCGAGATAAAATGTTTACTTATTTCACGAAATAATAATGCACATCTCTGTTAACCGAGTTCGTAAATGAACTTTTACAACCTAGTGTCTCAAGAACCATGAAGAAAATTTAAAAAGTTTTCACTTCTTTAATCCACTTCTTTAATGGCGTCAAAGGCAGTTTATTTCTGTTAGCGGAAGTAAGTTAATTATGATAATAGTCTCTACATAATCTACACAAATGCTTATTTCATTTAGTGTATCTATTTTTATACAGCTCTTTTACATTGAAGAAACCGCTTATAATGTACTTAAGGAACTGTCGTGACTTTTTATATTTTTTCGATCAAACTCTAACGGAATCAATATTCTATTCAATACTCAACCGCTGTATCAACCGTATCTAAGTGCGCAGGACATATTTACTTTCTCTTATACGTAGTATAAAGAAAGTTTTGTAATCGTGAAAAAACTCGAAAGCGAGATTTCAACGGAAATATCCGTTTTGGGTTCCTCTGATTCTGAAAAAGTGGGTTTTGACATAACGTCCGTCCGCCATATGTCCGTCCGTCCGTCTGTCCGTCTGTGCGCAGCGATTCTGAGTAAATGGATTAACATATTTAATTCATATTTCGTATTTACGGTAGAATTTACTTGTTGTCGATGCACGTGCTCTAATTTTTTTTTTTTTTACCTTAAAACAAAGGGTACTTCACACGACGGTCAAAGTACTCTTTTGAATGTTTCTCAAAAACGGCTCCAACGATTTTACTTAAATTTCCTGTACGTAAAGTACAATTAGTATGCATTACATCCGAATTAGCGGTATTTTCGTTTGAAAGTTTTGTATAGACGCAGTAAAATAATTTCTGTCTGCTACATTTACGCATTAGTTTACTGTTTCAAGTCGCTTAAATAATATTTAGCGGTGTAAATGGACCAAGCAGACGTGGAATACACTTTTCGTATAAATTAAAATGAAAGATATGATAATGACAAAATACATAGGAGTACAACAAACGCACTGCAGATACGAAAATACATCAATTTCTGCCTACAACGAAATTACATTTACATAACACTTTTGCGATATTTATAAGTCTGATTATGTCGCTATATGTTATGAAATAATATTCTGAATATTTATTTTACTTTCAAATTTGAAATAAAAGACCGTAATATGTTCATCTAGCGACTTTAAACCTGAATAGAGCACTCGAAGACGACCAAACTAAAAATGGTCATGTCAGAAATGACCCTTTCACAATGGAATTGTTTCTCACTGTATACTGCAGACGGAGGAACGTATATGAGGAAGTATGTGCAATGGTTTTGCACCACTAGTTTCCTTAGTAAAAATTTGGTGGCAAAGAAAATAAGGTGTGAATTCAAATATTATTTTATTTTCTGAAGAATTTTGGTGAGCTATTTTATATTGTGCAAGTACTCAGGAAAACAATAGCCTTTGAATCAATGTGATGTTTGGCAAGGAGTGATGCTTGGCAAAGTGTTGTTCAATAAATACAACTAATGGGTCACTTTCTTTGGTAACGCTATATTTTATTTCTTATAAAAATTAAATTATTTAAAGATTAAGGAAGGGTTATAAGAGACAATTAAATTTTAAGGTAACATTTTAAGGAACACAATTTTCTATTCTTCCTCACCGGACAATGCTACGTCAAATACGAAATCTGACAATAGATTTCTTTCACAAAGTAGTGCCCCTTTGAGTTTGATGAAAAACTTCACGTTAAATGCAATATGACTCGCAGACAGTAAGAAAATAGTTTCCTTGCCGCCAGAGGGAAAGCGCTGCTCTAAAGAATGGAATAGGACAATGCAATGGGTAAAGTTATTTCTATAAATAAATTTACTTCAAAAGGTAGTTAAAAACCCCGTAGAGGACAATAAACAAATTTACTGTCCGGAAGGAAGCAAGTGACTATACCATCAATTCCGATCAAGAGCCTTAAGACTGGCGGATTGAACTTTTCAGCACACTTCAAAGATAAGAGTAAAAGTAAATCGGTACGTGTTATAGTTTTAACAGAAAACCAACTTGTTTAATAATACCCCAAAAATACTTCACAAATACGTACTATTATAACTAGAGATTATTCAGAAAATATTCTTTACAAATCGTATCTTTTCAAATAGATTTAAATTCCAGACTTATTATTTCAATAGACACCGTCTCTAGTGAAGAGCCTTGAGAGCCTACATAAAGAATTCGCCTCGACCCCAAGGAAAACCGGAGAAATCCCGGGCCATTTTTTCAAATAATTTTTTTTCCAACATTTTTTATTAACTTTGTTTTATATATTTTCAAAATTTCTAGTTTATAAATAAAACGAGTTAAAACGACACTCGAATTTTCATTGATGAATCTTTCTAGTTATTATTATTTTATGTTATTATTATAGTATTTTAAATTCAAAGATTAGTTTTCACAAATCGGAGTTTTAATAATTTCTTTGGGAAATAATAAGTAGCGTGTTTTTTTCTCGCAACACACAACACGAGACAAGCAGCAAGCAAATATATCCTCTACCTGAGTTGTTGCAGACACGCTAAGCCATCCACAAGAAGAGTCCTCTTGCGCAAAATATCATTTTTACGAACTCGGCAGCTCTTATTTATTAAGATGTCATTTTTATACGGCTGGAGGAAGATGCAGAGAGGCAATACGGCGTTACTGCGCGCGTGGTGGAACTTAACGCGAATTTCGCGATGGCAATAAATTTATAACGCGGTGCTCGGATGAGATCGCTCTACCTCCATCAGTAAATGCGGGCGCCGGTAGAGGCGCTACTTGTGTGCGGTAGGGGATTCCCCGTTCGCGATCATAAGTTCAATTGCTGGCGACGTTCTAGTAAAAGCTGCTCTAGTCTAGAAATTGCTCTAGCATTAGATTTTATGATGCTGTAAATAGTAATGAAGCGAACTGATATTTGCGATGTACGGGTACGATGTCCGCGTACAGCACATATGTTTCAACCATCACTGAATTGATTTTTAAGCATGATTTAATCCTCTTAAGTGCTATGAGTCATAGATTCGAAATAAAATTTCTGTTAATTTCGTATTAAATTCGGAGAAACACTCGCATGATTTTATGGTACCAACACAACAGTTGATGTTCTCTTTAAGTACAACGACAGATTCGTAAATGTCAAAAGTCACACAAATAAAGATAGAAAATCTTCTTTATTGAAAATTGAGAAGAAATCGTACAGAAAACACTGTTACGTTCTTGCTACTTAAAATCAAACACATATTCTAATACGTCACTCGTAAAGGAAAATAATGATGCTACCGCAAGTTACAACTTTTATTTCTTGAAGAAGAAGAAGAAATGTTATTTTCTGTCATTAATTTTTTTTTTTCATTTCTGGAAAAAATTGCCAAATTGTTACAACTGTTTTTAATAAATGGAGTTACTGCGCCCCCAATTCTTCTCAGCATTGCTTCACTAAATTGAAAAAAATATAATATAGAAATCTGTTGAGTAGTTTAGATGGTATCCACTACAACCTCATTTTACTCTGACAAATAATTTCATAAAATAAACTTTATTATAAAAAACTGTTACATACTGCGTATGACCTCGTGGGGGATAATAAAATAAGTTACTCACCGGAGGGACCAATCCATCGATTCCGTTTAAGGGTCTATAGGCGGTGACATATTAAATATTAATAAATGATGTTTAATAAATACGTACTGTTATCCATATATTATTCCAAAACAAATTCTATATATTTGTGCAGTAAAAATTCAAGATTAATAAAGCAAAAGTATTAATAACATTCTCGTCCAAGGAAAATCCGCCACTACCCGAAGAAATACCGGAGAAAAACCCTGGCTAGGATGGGGCAACAGAGATAATGCAGTCAATCGTGCCAAGGTTGCGTAGAATAGGAGCAAAAGCAACATGCATGATAAAAGGAATTTAATCAGTATCTAGAGTACTACATCAATGGCGTGAAAAAGTATAAGAGATATTAACAAAACTTACATCATCCGAAGTCATGTGGAAAACAATATTTATAAGGAAATGGAAACTCTCATTATCTTCTTTTATTAAAACCTGTAAATTCTTTCACATTATAGAAACAATAGCTCATAAGAACGCTTTTAACCGTGGATTCAATTTATTTATATCTTTTATTTGTGGGAAGGGAAAAAGGGAAAAAGAATACTCTTAAAAAGGGAAAAGGAATTCTCTGGGATTACCTGATCCTTCAATACCCGGAAGCAAACGAACAATACGTATGTTTGCTATGTGAACAGCCAGATGAAAATAGCGACGGACGGGGACTCGAANAACCAAGTCCGTATGGAATCTCCACCTGGCCTGATCCGCTGAACCTGGGTCACATCCCCCTTCCATCTACCAGCATTGGAGCCCTGAGGGGATGTGACCAAAGTTTACCGGATCAGGCCAGGTGGAGGTTCCATATGGACTTGGGAGTCGAGGAGGATGGTGCAGTGGATAGCAAGCCTGCGGCCAGAGCAGGAATCCCGGTTTCGAGTCCCGGTCCCACGCAATTTTCATCTGACTGTTGACGTTGCAAACACTTTTCCAAGAGTAGGTACTCGGAAGTTGTGAGTTAAAAAATACATATGTTTGGAGGAAATACTGAAATTTTTTACAATATTCTTAAGTACAAATTTTTTATATAAATAGGTAGGTAGATTTAAATAGACCTGACAGTATGATGACACTTACTTTCCCATGATGTACAATCATCTACAACCAGTAATAATACAATTTCAACCAAACATCGCCACTGGAGACCAAACATTAGACCAAAGATTAGATAAAAGATTAGACCAAAGAGATGGTAAACAATTCTTCGTTATATTTGAACTACGTTGATCAAAATAAATAAATGAAGAAAAAAAAAACCACACACATATTTGAGTTCCACCATCCTTATGTTGTCTAGCAAGGACAAGGTTTGCTTCACCATCAAAGGTGAAGAGGGAAATATTTATAGCTTGAGGGTAGCGCGTAGTCGGGAAAAAGGAGCAATAACCTAAGTGCACATTTGTCCTTGGAAGTCACTTCACTTCTCAAGCATAAACAGAGCAAGACTACTGTCGTCTTTCGCTTCAGAGGAGTGAAGGAGGGGGAGGGAGGAAGAAGAAGACGGAGACGTCAAAAGAATTTAACGGTTGAAACAGTCACTCCGATATGGGACGAAGTGACGTGGAGAAGAGAATAAGGCGTTGCTAAATATTAAGACGAAAAATGAAACTATAGAACTATTTAAGGCTTTTAACGATCTTGACGCTGACGAGTCCTAAAGCCCCACATTAAAAAAATAGAACTATTCAAACAGAAGATGATGGAGACAAGAGTATTCAACTACTTCAGACAGAGTTGTACAACTGATAGTTCGCGAATTCTTTCTTCTTTTTACGGTTCGCGTGTAAAATATATACACAAAAATGTTGTCAAAAAAGCAATTACAAACGTGGGGAGCAAGAAACTAATTTACTTTCCGGAAGCAAGCGAGGGACCATCCCATCAATTCCGATCAAGGATCCTAAGGAAGTGGAGGATTTAACATTTCAGAATAATTCTAACAACAACAATAAAATTCGGAACGTGTTATAATATTGGAATAATACCGAAAAATTAGAATTATGTAATAAAACACAAAAAAATATTTCAGAAGTACGTATTATTATTAAACAATAGAATATGCGAAAAGAATTGTTTATAAATCGTAATTATTAAATAAATTCGAGGTTCATTAATTCACTTGATTCCGCCATTAGGTACGAGAATAGCGAGTCTGTATAAATATACGCATCCATTCGAAGGTAAACTGGAGAAAAACCCGGGCCAGGGTGACTTTGAACATTGATATAACATATTTTACGTCAAATTGTTCATCAAACGCTGCAGGGCACAGCTTTGCGTGATATACGGATGCAGCCGGGATTAATATTTGATAGGCATGTCAGGAAAGATGTATTTTTAAAAAAATGTGTTCGAAATTATCCCGTCATATATTACTATATGAAAATATTTTATTATAATACTAAATATTTTTTAAAAATTCGAAAAATTAAAAAAATATATACTATTTAATTCTTCCATTTTGAAATAAAATAAATTTGTTGATGCGGATGAAAGTATAACGTTAGAAATAAATAAATATGATATACACTTATTAAATTCGTCGGTCAATATTTTGATTGAAAGTGGTTTTTGACGAATAGCTGCCTTTTTAAATTTATGAAGCAGTAACTTCAAGCAGATATGATTAATGAAACATTGAATGCGTTTCTTGAAACAAATAATAATGACGTTCCATCTTACTTACTTATATCTTAGCTCACGTAATTTCCTGCATACTTAAAGACTCATAAATATTCTAATAACAGTTGAAGCTACATTATTAATTTGCAATAGAGAACATTGTGTTCACAATTGGATTTTAAGACTGTAAATTTTATTTTTCTGCCCAATGGATTGATTGATTGATTTCGTCTATATTGGAAGTACGTCCTATGGAAACTCAAACCAAGTTTTCCTGAATTCCAGGTTTACGAGACAAAATATATTTTCCACTAAACTATATGTTTATCTTGATCCAGAGTTATCATTTTGACATCTAAATGAGTAAACAATATATTTTCAACGTTGAAGGAAAGAAAATAATTTGCTAGCATACTATGTTCTGTTTATCCGTGTAATAATAAATCGATCGAGAGAATAAATGAAGGAAAAATAGTTATGATAACAAACGACTTAAAATGTTTAATCCCAGGTTTAGTTCAACATGCATTTTGTCATTCATTACTGAATACCTATCAAGTTTATTTCATTTGCTGCAAGCAAATACTAACATTAATAATTGTGATAATGTATGTTTTTATTTCGATTTTTTATGTCCCCTGTATTTAGTTTCACGTTTCGAGTTCATTTTGAGACAAATTATTTCAGAGTCTGAATAACACTCAATTTTAGTTACACTCTATTCTGTTCTTTTTTTAAATGTATTATCAAATATCATGAGAAGATTTATTTTGTATTAAATTTATAATAGTTTTTTAACAATTTTCTTGAATTACAATATTTCCGCCGAAAGACAGTAGAATACTGTAATTCGAATGTTAATTTTGTAAGTTAGTTTCCCCTGTTCCCCGTCGATAGTAAGTTAAGAGATAAGAACACTAATGAATCTCACATGTCAACAACTAATCCACCATTTTCAGTGAACAAAGTTTCAGTTTTATCAAGAAGGTGGTAGGTAAAAGAGCATTTATTTGCACAAAAAATCTCAAAACACAAGTGATCGAAGTAATGATTACAATGTCAGTTTCACTTTATTTCTTGTATCCCCTCGTAACAGTTGTAACCACCATTCCTTCTCCGAAGAGGAGAACATAATTACCAATTGGTATCGAAGGCATTTCTGTTGATTGCCCTGATCACGCAGGATATCTCACTCCGAGCAGTGGTTGTTTGCTACGCGTGCAGCATTGTAATTATGGCCCTTGTTAGTCACAGTAAAGCACGCATTGCAGCGCTCGTGTTACTGCGAGGTCGGACTGAGTCTAGGAAGAGTGTGGCTCACATATACGGAACGTCCCAGTAGAAAACACAGACGGAACGCGTTTCGTGGGATTAAGAGTTATATGTCGCAGCGAGCGCGAAATTTCCGAAAAGAATATTAGTAGATGACGGTTTCAATACCAGGGACAGCACAAATTTGAGAAAAATTAAAAGACTAATCATATATTTTAAAATTACTTAGAGGAAACGCATAAGATAAAATTTTGAAAGAAAATATTACAAACTAACACACTGAAATGCAGCAAAGGAACACATGAAGAGCGTAACATAATATGATGAGGAAAAAAATTGCGTAATGTCTACCAAGATGTAAACATGACACTAGAAAAGAAAGACTGTGTAAATATAAATAAAGAAATAGACGAGAAAGCCTAGCAACGACGTCGCATGGATGGCGAATATGTGCTACTTAGCGTCACACGAATGTCGATTTTGGCTACTCAGAGAAATTTTATTCACAGATAATAGATACCCGATAACCAAATCGCTGATAAGCAAACATAATTTGAAGGCAACGTTAACAAGTCAACAAACTTTCCTGTCTTTTCCCACGTGAATATTATATCACAAAAATTGCACATAAAACGATTTTGTTCCAGCTCTGAAAAATTTTGGAGTAACGGTTCAGCTCCAATGAAAGGAACCGGTTTCCGAACCAAATGCCTGGTGGCTCAAACTTTTGATGCTGTCGAATGACGGTGGATTACTGAAAAACGTTCACTGTATAATAAAGATCGTAACAACCAATTTATGAGTTATGTTATAAACAAAACCGGAATTGGAACCCGTGACTTTCAGCATAGCGCACTGACGCGCAACCAATTACACCATCGCGTTCACCTCTACGCCAAGTTTACCCATTATTATTCAACCTGTCACTCACTTATATTAAATATAAAATAAATAATTTGTAACCAGGTGGTGTATTTATTTGTGATTTATGTATAACAGTTTATTGTGGGTTCATGGAGTCTTCATTATTATCTAGAAAGGAGTGAAAAGTTCTCGTAAGATAAAGGTGCCCCACTAATTGTGACGTAGAATTTGATGGAAACGAACTAATTTGGTTGGAATTAATTTGCACTTTCTAATAAATTAATATTTTAAGTGGGTAAAGGGCAAACCAAATCCACTGATTGAAAATATATCCTTTTGCCCAAGAGCCCGTTTCAGTATAATTATTGATACGTGAATGAAGGTTTTCACGGTTGGAATGATTGACAAGAAAATTTTCTTTGTAAAATGTTTGACGAAGATAACACAGACTACGTGAAAAAGGAATTTTGCAAATTTGGAAACTTTGCAACAACTGTTTTTGATTTACAATTGAGTATTATTTATTTATTTATTTCAAGTCCTATCGCGAGATTTGGCCCACTTTCTACTTAGCTGTGACTTGGGTAAGTGATATTGGATTGCAAGAGAACCAATGGTACCAAGCCGACATTTTTCTGGAAAAGGTGAAAGAAATCCCGAACAAAGTTTGAACACTTGCTCTACCGCTCAGCAGTGTTATGAAAGCGAAGAAGGTACCACTAGACCACCGCAGATGATACTCATACTGACGGTTGAGGTATATGACACGAAATATGAAGACCTTTGATAAACATTTTATAGGTTTGGAATAAATATCATTGTCGTATAATTTGAATCTTTTCAAGGAATTATCATTTTTGAGAAAGCTATCCGTAGTGTACGAGCAAAAGTTCACCCGATTTCATTTTCTTCCTCCAGGGATCCATCATTTGTGGTGTTAATTTAAAGGAAGACATTGTATAGAGATCACCCCGATTGTTTTCAAAAAAATAATCGAGTTCTTTTTCATAATTTAAATTGATCTTCATTGATTTTATTTTAATACTCATGCCTGCAATTTATAGTGTTGAACAAACAAATAATGAAGAATGAATATTTTGGTATATAAGTATCAGGGAAACGATATATCATACATTTTTTTAGAGAAATATCTGGTTTATTTCACTTTAACGGAGAAAATTAAAGAGTTAGCTGAACGGAATTATTTATCAAGTTTTATCGTTAAGATCTGCAAATCTTGGGCAAAACATTTAAGAAAATTCTTGAGGAGATTCCAACACTTGGACGGAATCTTGCACTTCAACTGTCACAAACCTTTCGCTGATCGTGTTTCACAGTGAGAGCATCATTTGTCCCATTCCTTTACGAGATTTCAGATTAAGAGCTTCTTCTAGAGATCTAGTTCAACGAAAGCTCTTAAAATATAAATTTCGACTCGTGTTCCCCAAGTACTGGTTCAATTCGCGCTTCCGGACTGAGAAACTTTATTCTTCGTTCCCCGTGGGACAACTAAGTTCTACGGAATTAACTAGCAAGGCCCAGCAGTGATACTCAATTGCAATTTTCATTATTATCTTTATTATTATTATTATTATTATTATTATTATCAATATTTTATTTTCTCATTTTCTGGTACATAACATTAATTGCACAGATCTTAACAAAATCAAAGCACAATCAATAATCCTAGCCTAATATAGCACAATCAAATTCCATTATTTCCCAGAAATTTCTGCACTATACCCGTAGTTGACATTACCACTGCCTTCTGCATCAGTTTGTAAAGATCTTCTTTCACACCTAGTTGTTTGAGGCTTCGCATCAGGGCTCACGGGGATGACACCAGTGCTCGACAAAATTACTGGAACAATTTCCACTTTCTCAATATGCCATTGTCTCTTAACGGGTTCAATGAGTTACAAGTACTTATTGATATTTTCGGCGAATTTACTTTGTAAGTTGCTGGTATTCGGGATAGAAATATCAATGAGCAAAGCATGTCGTCCTTTTCACAACCAAATCTGGCCTATTATGCACTACGGTCCAATCTGTTAGAATAGTCCTATCCCAATATAGAGAGCACTCTTCGTTCTCCAGTACACTTACAGGTTGGTTATTATTATTATTATTATTAATCTAGAAATCTTCATTCAATACATCTCTCAAACTCTCTCAAACAATATAGAAAATAAAACATTTATTATTGTTGACTTCAGTTGGGAAAAATTTGCAAAGAAACTAAATTTAATTACCTCCTGATAATATTAAATTTTATATTTATTCATTTTATATTATTTTTTACATTATTTTTTTCCATTTTCGTAATATAAATCAACATTTAATGCAACGCTGGACACTAATATTTTAATTAAAATTTATAGTTAATTTGCATTCATTTTTTTATCAACTCGTTTTTTCACAGAATCATGTTTGTAATTTTAGTGTTTTGTTCTCCCGATAATTCACTACAAAATCGATATAGTGAAATCAAATTTGACAATTGATATTGATTGAAATTGGAACACAAATCTATTTATTACGTTTTTTACTTAAAATATGATGCATGAAATATATTAAATTAAAAACCTTGGATAACCATTTTTCCCCATTTCTTTTGATATCTTGTGATCATTTCCCCATTGCCTTGTGTCATTGCAAAACACTTTATTTTCTTACTAGCTGACCCGACACACGTTGTCCTGCCCAAATTTCAATAAATTTGTCCCTGATCTTTTTGTAAATATGTGAAAAGCTATTTTAAATGTGTAAACAAAGTAAAAATGAAAAATACGTACTTCTGAGGAAATAATTCACTCAAAAACTGAAAGAACGAAACGAAACAAGAAAAACAAAATATGTCGTTCCTATCGTCTGTTATGATCGAGAGTGCACACAAAAATTATTATTTTTGCCGTTTGTCCGAATTTTCCGACTTTTCTAAGTAATTATCCCCTTTTCTCTGAAAACGTTTCCAGGATCATTACCAACAAAACAAAAAAGAATTACGCATATCCGTCGTACGAATCGTGAGTTATGGTCTTGAGTTCACACAAAAATCCCTTAAACACACTTGTAGTACCGAGACTGTCCTGCGTGAGCGACAGCGTCACTGTAGCGCTACAAGCGCGACATTCGACGACGATGCTCGAACTTCAAACTTGCTTGAGTTTTGTCGCGCGTCAAACGCTACATTTTGATCTTACAAGAGATTATTGTATAAGTATGAACAAGTTGATCGTGATTTCATCGTGATCTCATCCGAATCTTTATAGGTTAGCTCAGGGTTTTGTGCAAATATAAAAAAGAAATTTCTCTTAATTAAATTTTGATAGGAGACGTATGCAAGAGACGTCCCCTTTGGGTCTCCTTATTTACTTATATTTTCGCGCACTTCACGCCACGACATCTTACTTAAACGCAGGACACTCAATCCTGGCGACGCGACGCTACACTCCTGTCGCTTGAAGTTGTCGCGCGATGTCTGCGCGTGCGTTCGTCACCCACGCAGGACTCGACCTTCGTCTGTCGATGACTCGTAGCTTCGGAGAAGTCAACATACTCATAAGGTTAGTCGAAACCTGGAATACGAATACTACAGTTTCCCAATTTCAGGAAACATTCGTGTAGTGAATCAGTTCTCGAATAATTAGATCGATTAGCCCATTAACCTCAACCTGTTCTTGAAAAATCGTTGCGGAGCTCCGGGAACATTTCTGCCGTGGAATTCAATAGTCGCGTGCGTGAGACCGTCATGCAAAGTTTTGTCCGCGTTGGAAGAAGTCTCCAGACTTCTTTGAAGTTATAAAACTGGAAATGTAACTGTACCTGCGTAGTTATAACGTAACAGTGACACAACACGACAAGGGTAATTTTTCGGGAGAGTCCATGTATAAAGTTTCTTAATTATGGAAATTACTCAAGAGGAAAACATCGCTAGAATAGAGTTACTACACCCAATTAAATAAATACTCAAACTAAAAGAGACACTAAAAATTGTGACATATAGACTGAAGAATACATTTATACTTTAGTAGTTACTGTTGAAGTGAGTTGGAAAAAAAATGTTACAAGTTCAACTTGATAAATATTGAATCTGACAAATATTCTGTATGAAAACACGACTGTTTATTTTTATGTGGTAATAGTTATCCTAGATGAACTTTATTTACCTGAATAATATGGCAGATAGTACTTTAGCTGTATCTTCTAGTAGTAGGTGACTTTCATTCACTTACATATTTGGCATTAAATAATGTAAACAGGAAATCAGAGCCGTTATAGATAGTACATAACTGTAATGAATGTGTTATGGATTTAACAATGATATTATACAACGAATCATTAAGTAACTCATGAACAGTTCCCTACGAATATTGTGTAAAATTTACCATATGTTTTCATTTGTTAGGACTCAAGTGTTCAATTTACGTCCTTTTCAAATAAGTGAGTCAGATAGTGTCTTTTGTTGTTAAGGGAATGAAATAAAGGGAAAACAAACATCTCTTTTGATGCTCCAAAGTACTGATTCACTTCCTCGGGTTATCCCGAGAAGGAACGAAAAACGTAGTGAACATTTATATATATATATATATATATATATATATATATATATATATATATATATATATATATATATATATATATATATATATATATATATATATA
>NNCF01125969.1:1119935-1148782 GCA_002313205.1 Laupala kohalensis | reverse complement strand
TATTTTCAGGAAACACATTCCGAAAACAGAGTGATGAAGTTAATGCCTCTTGTGGCTATAACTATACGAGAATAAGAAAAAACCTTTATTCCACTTTTTACAATATAATTTTCAAAGGAATTATGAAAAAAATTCTGACCCTGGAATAGAGAAAATGAAGGCCAGCGGGAGTACATAGTATTAGATAAACAGAGTAAGTCAGTCGTCAACTCTCAACATTCGCTTGATTCGGGCAGCGCACTGCAGCATGTTAACAAGACCATATTAATTGCGTTCTAAACTGGGGATGAAAATAATATGACAATGTCAAATCAAAAACACTGTACTGAAACTCAACAAAGAATTCAAAATACAAACGAGCTACTTCTTTGCTCGTCCATCACAAATGTTATCCTATCTTATATATTTACCACAGGATTCCTAACACAAGTTCTTTCCAAACATTCGTTAACAATCGACAAGTTTCTACATACTCCTCAACTAGAAATACTTGAAATATTTATGTAACTAAAAACAAATGGAAAAATGGAAATTTTAACTCCATCTACTTCTTTAAAAAGTCAATATAATTTTAATCTAATTATATCCGAAACCGCCACAACCGGGGGGGGGGGCGTTATTTTTACCCTATGGATCGTCCGGTATATACCTCACCTCGAATACTTACCATCCAAATTTCAATTTTTTTGGAACATGAATGTTTTTATAACTATAACAGCATTCTGATGAAAATGATGACAAACCAAAAATACAACCCGGAATCTCCTTCTCGCAGAAGTGTTGACCGCTACTCCACCCGATCGCCTTCCACACCCCTATTCCATTGTCATCCAGGTTGATACTCTGGAGTTGAAGAAGGCAAACGGATGGTGTAGTGATCAGAACCCTTGTGATCAAAAGCACGGATCCCGGGTTTTTATTCCCGACTCGTCGCCATATTCATCCGAGAGCACTAGTCACTTCACTTGGTGTAGTTACACGAGAGAAATACATATATGAATTTTTTTTTCTTGGAATTGTTTTTAGTTTGCAGTAACACTTGAGTCGTCGTTAATTACCCCCTGCCGAACTAACTCACACAGTACGGAGACGCTATTGCTGCCCGCCTTGAGATGCAAATGGGTTGAATGTCGATCGGCGTTCGATCAAGAGTGTGGGAAGAGCAGGTGCAAATTAGAAGGAGCGGTCACAGGAGTCGGTGCAGGAGCTGCAGGGTATGTGGGAGGTGAAGCAGGTAAGAAGGTCAGTAGGCAGCGGCGTGGTGGCAAGCTCTGACTCCATCGATCCGCTTTCAATGTGGACATCCAGTCTAAACAATATATTCGTTCTTAAATAAATACGGATACATCCTTTTACCTCCTGACCTCCTTACATTTTGGGTATTGTTCCAATCGTCGAAACTGATGATTGAATACTCTATTACAATAAGTTTTTGTTTTTTCAAATTTCGACATAGACAACCATCATTGTCTTAATACATCACACAATGGACTGACGTAATTGCTATTAACTATTTGTTTGACTAAGAACCTCACCTATATTTTAAAAATATCCTGATTCAAAAATGATTAATTCTACTGATAATAAAATATTTTTCTGGTACATGTTGATCGAACAACAACTCTTTCACTCATAATTTACCCCTGCGTCTTGTTCTCAACATGAATTTAAATCCCCCCAAGGAAACTTACGTTTAGCAAGTACGTGTTTGGCAAACACGGGGCCTCGAGCTGAGTCTGGCATTACTTCCACTTACTTGTGTCAAGACTCCTTTCTTTCTCTTTGCTGACCTTCCTTGGTCACCTCTTGTTCTTGTCGATCCCGACGCTAGGGTATCTTTCATTTTCCTCTTTCTTCTTCTTCTCCTTTTTTATAATGATATATGTTGTTTTGAGATATGTTGATATTTGAGTTTTGAGTTGTAATTCAGGAGGGTTTTTAGTGGGTATGGTTGAGTCANCTGTCTCTTATACACATCTAGATGTGTATAAGAGACAGCCCTAGTGCGTAACTGCATTTTCCCTATCTGTACTTGGTTTTAGGGCTCTAATGACCTTGATGTCGACGAGCCGCAAAGCCCCACAAAAAATGAATTTAAATGATAGTACTTTATCCCTTTTCGGTCAACACATACAAAACAAATTTTAAAAAATCACACTTTCTGAATTCAACATAGTATTAAAGCAAACATTTCGTATGGTCAGAAAAAATTCCATTAAAACAATATTGAAAAAATGTGAACATTTTGAAAGGAATTTGGATATTTCAAACTTTTAAAATGCAGATACTCTAAAAACTGACACACCCTATTACAAACATGTGCAGATACGCAATACACAACTTAAGCTAAACCTTCAGAGAAGGTAGGTACTACTGAACATCAATTCCAACAATCCGACGATAATATTTCTTAGTAAGTGTATTTCAAAATTATTAAATTGAATCACGAATAGCGTTTGTGTTACATTTTCTAGATTGTCATATGACTCATACATTGACCATGATTTTCATGTCTCAGCCATGTATTGAGACTAGTCATGCACCCATTAATTTCCTTTTGTCATATTCAACTTTCAAAAAAATAAAATAGCATTTTAGCCACTAGAGTCCCCATGATGAGAGAAAAGGGAATCCAAGGGTAATGAATTGTTTTTCTAAAATGTTTTGGTGCAATATATTTGTTAATTGTTAATTATATTGTTAATTGTAAACCAAGAAATAAACGTGATAAACTACAAAAATATTAAAATACGAAAAAAAATTAATAAATTTAAAGTTAATTTTTGGCAAAAAATAAGAAAAAAATAATTATGACTAACAGTACGATGTTAATTTATTTAATGGGTAATTGGTTAGGTTAAGTTATTCAGGTTAAAAATGTCCAGACTCAATCACACGCATATGGTGTTGGATATCATGAGAACTGCAATAACATCATTCTGGATACTGCCCCAAAAAATATTAAAATGAATTGATTTTGCTTGATATATTTGTATTCACGAAGTATACAATATTTTATCGCTTAATTTTTTATATCCTACGAAATAAACGAAGACAAAATAATTTCAAGGATATTAATCTATTTGAAAGTTCAGAATTTGTGTTATATTTAAAACAATAAACACTTTAAATAATTAAATAAAATTCATAGTCAAAAAGCGATTACAATCTGTGTATGAACATGTGTGAGGGAGGGGGGGGGGCAATAAACTAAGCTATTCTTCTGAAACATCAAGGGACCATCTCATCTATTGCGATCAAGCGTCCAAGGGTAGTGACGTATTTAATATTTATAAGAGAATTTATTTAATAAATACCATTATTCATTTGTTATTCCAAAATAAATTTTACATATTTGTGAAGTAAACATTCGAGATTAATGAAACAAAAGTATTAATGACTTTCCAGTCCAAGTAAAATCCGCCACTACCCGAAGGAATACCGGAGAAAAACCCGGGCGAGGATGGGGCTACCGAGATAACACACACACCCGTGCCAAGGATGCGTGCATTTAGAAATAAACTATTAAAAACATAAAGAGCAAAAGCAACACGCATCAAAAAAAGAAAGAAACTTAATTAGTATCTAGAGTACTATAACAATGGCGTGATAAAGTATAGGGGATATTAACATCACCCACATTATCCAAAGTCACAAGGAAAACTTATTAGGGAATGGAAGCATTCATTAAGTTTGTACCAGCCCAAATGCGATGTGTTCTAAGCAGTGTAAAGGGTAGATGTGTAAAGGGTAGAAGAGAGATTCAACCATAAACCACAACCTGTATGGTAGAGTTTGCTGCCACCAGCTTGGTTTCCCCAAGCAATCAAACACTCGAGTAATAACAATAAAACATTTAATTCAAATTAAATAAAGCTCTGAATATTTACAAATGTAGACAAACTCGCAAATCATAAATACAAGTTTGAACTTGTTATTACTTGATATTGCTATCTAAAAGCAATAATTACACACAGTTATAACTACTGGTGTTATGAATTAACTCGGAAATCTACCCAGATTATCCGAAGTTCAAAAAGTTCCAAGTTGCTATCTCGAAATAAATAACTGTTCCAAGCTATGTTATTCGCGCCTATAGCAGGTAATAGAATTACCGCAGCAATTCTCAGTGGTCTGACGACCAAACTAACCAAGTTACGTATTAAATAACTTGCGTACTTCTATACGCTTTTGAACTTGTCTCAAAGTCTGAAAGCCTCCAGTATAAAACTCACTTAGGAGCTGAAATCCCTCCAATATATATTGAGGCGGAGGTCACGTGACTACCTCTTCGCCCGTTTCCAACACCCCACCTCGGCTTGGTCACTCCTCAGCTTCCGAGAAAAACTGCCTTTTTCGGATAAACACTATTTCTGTCAAATGCTGAAATATTCCATACACGCTCATTTTCCTTCTCCGGGAGTTCATCTCAGTTTTTCAGAAGTAGAAGGGATTTCTGCCTCTCCACAATACGCGAGGCCTTAACGCGCACCTTTCCTTGTTTGGGCGGCGACGGGCATGGCTCTTAATCACCTTTGGTATTTCCGGCGAGCACAGTGCTTGAAAATGTTATTTCAACATCTATACTGGCCATCCGATCAAGGAACCTTAATACAAACGTGGATTTAACATTTAAGCACTTTACTCCTAACATAAGAATAACAGTAGTTCTACGTGTTATAATGTTAAGAGAATACCAACAAATTTGTATTTAATAACACACACAAAACTTCACGGAGATGGTTGACTGATTTATAATTGGCCTATAGATGGATAGGAAGCGTATCTCTCATTGAGATGCTTTTCGTGAGCCCTCCTACGACCTCATCCGTGTTCTCCGTGTCCTTGAGGCGGCGTTCGCAGGGACACTCGACCGATACGCGAACAGCCGTCCAACCAAGCGCACCTGTGCCTTCGAGCTCCGCGCTGGGAAAGCTAGGGGGTGGGCGGGAGGAGCGAACGAAATTAGAGGGAGGCAGTGGACACAGGTCGATGGGGTAGTTGCGGGATTGCGAAGGGGTTTGGCCTCAGGTGGACAGAGTCGCAACACAGCACGCGCTGTGCGTTGAGAGCCTGGGCAAACCTCGCCGACCTGCTACGCGGAGCGAAGGGATAATATCCAGCTGCTCGGCAAATGCTAATGGACGGACTTTACGAATATCCTTAGTTTCTGCACACGCTGGAAGTACCAGATGTTATTCTTGGTGTTAATTATAGTATTTTCTTCTCACGTTTATGAGTTTAATACTTTAAATAAAGGTAAAATTTTTGACACAACATATTACGAACAATGTCCCAGAACTCCACGTATAAAATTAGAGGAGAGGTACAGAGTAGGAATTTGTCCCGAAACGTCTTCCGAAGGAGATATGATGCAAGTACAGCATGAACACGATACAAAAAGTCCTGCAAAGCGGTTTATTAAGGGACTAAGAAGCCAACTATTGACGAAACTTGGATATATTCACCGAAGGAGTTGTAATTAATAACTCGCATCATTGATTTTTATTATTGCACTTGACCAATTATTTTGTCAACTTAAATCTGATAATTTAATTCATGAGGATCATATTATCTTCAGTCACCTGATACAACAGCCGTTTACAATAGAACAGGATATTCCGCAGTTTTTGTTGATTTGTTGTTTTAAGACTCGCGTAAGGTGTGGAAATCTTTACGACATTCCGAGCTATTTTTATTCTCTAGGTTTTAGTTCGGTTTTTTTTCTTCTTCGATATGTGAGCTGACAATTGTGTCGCCCCCCCCCCCAGGGGACTTACATCTAGTAAGTAAGTGTTTGGCAAACACGGGGCCCCGAGCTGAGTATGGCATTACTTCCACTTACTTGTGCCTCCTTCCTTTCTCTTTCCTGGCCTTCCTTGGTCACCTCTTGTTCTTTTCGATCCCGACGCTATTAGGGCTAGGGTATCTTTCATTTTCCTCATTTTTGTCCCCCCCTCATTTTTGTCCCCAATGTTTTGATGCATGTTTTGAGATATTGTAATTCAGGAGGGCTTTTAGTGGGTATGGTTGAGTCATTCGGCGAGTCCCACACGCGGGGAGAGTCATGTTGGCTCTTCTTAGTGCGTAACTGCTTTTTCCCTACCTGTACATAATTTTAGAGCTCCAATGACCTCGGTGTCGACGGGCCGTAAAGCCCCACAAAAAAAAGAAAGAATTGTGTCGCGATATCACGGACACTTAAGCCCACGAAATTTATAGTCAAATAATTCAAAACTTTTCGACGTAAGGGCATAAAAATTCATCGCTACTGGATAGGGAATTGTACAAACTATCATCTGAAACATTTTTGTTTTTTTGTGGATACTTACGTCTAGTAGCTTTGACGAATATAATACATTAAAAAAGTGTTCAAAATTCAACAACAAATTACAACAGATGTTCAAAGTTCTGCCCATTAACTGCGATGCTGGCCTCACACCGACCTGACTAGGATTCGCGACTCTCCAGTTGGAACGTACTCGCCAATGCCCGCGACAGTTTGTTTGTAACAGTAGTGAGGTGATCACGCCAATGTTTTGAAAGAGTTACAGGTGTGAGGGTAGTACAATAGTTTTCTCTTTGTTTAGTCACTTTGGGAAAAGAGTAAATAACTCATTAAACAAAGTCTGGATCAATCGCATAAGTGACTAACGGCATGAAAACGAACTTTCAAACAAGAATAGTGCCATATGAAGACGAAAATAAATCGTGCATATCTAACCCTGCCCAAACTTTAACCCTTCATTAACCATCACTCTACTCCCAGAACGTACTGCTCACTTATACCGTATAAAACAATATTTCACCTCTAATTATTAAGTGCCAGTCCGATTTGGTGTAGTGCTACTCCTTCTACCACAAAAATTATTAAATTTTTCAAAACAGAAATCTTTGGATTATAGTTGGTGCATCCTGGATCGTAAGCAATGCAATGATGCTTAAAGACCTAAAGAGAGCTCATAAATAGGTTACAAACCTCCCTAGAGTACAGCTTCTATCACATAGGAACATATATATCTCCAAATACTTGAATATGTAACACATTTCCCGGACCAATTTAACTCTATGGTCCAACGCCGTAGAAAAATATCCAGATGAGATATCGAAAAACGGCTTTTTTGCCATGATTCTGGAAGGGACTTTGTTCTCGGAAATTACAAATTGAATCATTTTATGTGAAAAAAAATCCCTTTTTTGATGGCAAATTTAATATTATGGTCCTAACCTAACCTTATTCTTCGTATATCCTTCTGCGAGTGCTGCTACCTCCACCATCGCCTCCATCTTCACACTTACAACAGATTTTCTTAAAACGGAATCGCCGGGTCCAACAAACCTAACATCGTCGACTGTGACCGAGCAATTGTTTATAATTGTTCATGTTTATAATTATCAAACCGTAACATACTAACATAAACGGTGGCGGAGAGGAGAAAATAGTGCGGAACAATATTTCTTTATAACTATCGTAAATATGAAAAACGAAGAATACGGCTTGTATTTTCGGAACCGCAATAATATTTGTAGTATTATGACATAAATAATTTTTTCGAACCCTTGTGGGACCATATTCTTAAGTTTGGCCAAATGAATAATTATTACAGATATATTTCCAAATACTTGAATATGTAACACATTTCCCTCCCGCGTTTTCATAAATTGCTGCAGCAATATTTCTACCATGATACTTACCCCAAAGAAATATAATGCGAAACTATATTTTCTGAAAGCATGTTCTTGTACTTTTATCTACACACACCATTTCAATATGTATCCTTAAGAAATTTTTTTATTTTATTATCCATCCTGGCCTGGGAATTCTCCGGTTTTCCTTCGGGTGCAGGCGCATTTTTCGTATTAACTCGCTTTGTTCTTGTCTATTGAAATAATAGATCTCAAATTTAATGTTATTTTATAGTTACAATTCTTTCCGAATAATCTCTAGTTTGAAAATTATACGTACGTGTGAAATAATTTATATGTGTTTTATTAAATATAAATTTGTTGGTTTTATGTTAATTTTATAACACGTATCGAACTATTTTTATTGTTAGGAATGAGATGAAACGTTAAATCCGCCTCTGCCTTAGGGCCCTTGGTCAAAATTGATGGGATGGTCCCTTCCTTGCTTCCGAAGAGTAAATTAGTTTATTGTCCTGCACGTAGTCATACGCAGTTTGTAACTGCTTTTGTGACAATAAATTTATATGTATTGTTTATTAATTTGTATTTTGGTAGTGCCTGTGTTTCCTCATTATTTGCATTCTCTTGGTGTAATACTTGTTATTCTAAAATCTGTACAAACTTCTGGGTTGATCAATGAAGTATTGCTCTCAACAAAGAAAAAGAATAACAGCACTCGTCTACTGAACTACATTTTCAGCTAAGTAATCGGAAACTAGATAACGACCTACCGCTCTAACGGTCTGGTTTGTGTAACCCTTGAAGTTAGTCGATCAATCCGCTACCGAACCAACCGAAGTCTGTCTATTGAAGCATACTGTACGACATTTAAAAAAAAAAAATTATTTCAGTGAATGACTCGACTGTAGACAAATGTTTATCATCTACACCAGCACATTCTCAGTACATGAGTCGTTCTAAGAAATTATACAAAAGATATTAACAATTTAATAACATGTTCAAAAAAGGAATAAGTTCATCAAATTTCCAAATTTCGCTGTTATAATTCACTTCTCCCTATCCATCCAACATTCAGTGGCAAATAATTTGCTAACGTTACGTAATGTTATGTCACAAATTCTATGCGAATGACCACGTGGAGGNAATAAACTAACTTACTCCTCGGAAGCAAGCAAGGGAACATCCCATCACTTCCGATCAGAGACTTAAAATATCAGCTCAAGTCTTAAATATGAATGAAAAGTTAGGTATATCAATATTATATACCGAACTGTACTTACAGATTTTATAGAATTGTACATTTTTAACATCAAAGATTGCAACTACATTAAAGAGAGTAAGTAATTTTGAAAGAATGTTCATCATATTTCAGTTTCTTAATGTCATAGCAAAAACACTGTTTTAAAATTCTCTTTCTGTACTTTCGACTTCATTACCTCTAAGTCGATCATAAATTGCAAGCAAATTACAGGGATATAAAACTTTGCGTAAAGTAAGTCTGTTGTTGTGTGTACTAAAATGAAGAACATAATACTCTAAATGGATTATTCCTTGAAAAAGCATTACTTTTATTAGCAATGCTTTATAAAACATCCGTTTTTATTATTAATTCCCACTAATAGGTTTCCAAACGAGTACCATTATCCTGTTATGATACAAACACACTTGACGTTACATAACACTCAAGGACAATGTAATGTTAAGGCATTAAACTCAAAATATTGGAGTTTTTATAGGACTTTAATCCTGTTTCGCACTTTTATATATCGAAAGTTTTTTACTTCCGTGACAATGATTAACTAAATTAGAGACAAAAACAACATGATTAAAAAAAATAAGATAATTAATAACACAAGAGTCTTAATAGAAACAAACACAGAACATGATATATTTTCAGAAGTTAAAACTTAAAAAATGATCATCTGTTCATCAATAAAAGATTTTTTTACCTTGGACAAATTGACAATAACTTGGAGGGAGTTGTGATAAGATCCGAAGAAATTAACTCAAAAATAAAGAATACATTACGAAAAGGAATCGTATACGACCAGCATCCAACAGAGTTATATAAACATGAGAAAAATTAGAAATTTCATGTGATTTAATTTTCCTTTACAGTTATTTCTTCTTTATTAATTTACTGTCCATCATTCCAAATAAGATTCTTTGATTTTAATTTCTTTTGCTTTAAGTAAGTTTTAATAAAATAATTAGCTCTGAAATTTTCATTATTAATTTATAACAATTATTGTATCATATATATAAGTTAATTACTTGCTCAGTTTGATACTGTGCCTCACTATCAATCGTTTAATCTAAGAAAATGAATATAACAGGAATAAACAAGGGCAACAGACCAGAGATGTATTTCATTGAAATAAAAACAAAGGTAGTTTATACTCAATAAATAAATACATTTATGGATGCATTTCCACCAGAAACTAATAATATTATCTAGTACTATCAATAGATCTAAAAGGCTTAAGTACGACAATCTGCCACTAGAGAGCTCTATTCTCACCCAGACATTTCATGATAATAAAATGTACAGAATTATCTATTCCTTACACGGAAAATCGCCACATAAATTCTGAATGTCTATTTTCTAATTTTAATGTAACATTGAATTAATTCTTTAACTTGTATCAAATTCTTTAATTTGCACACGAACAATTCAGTAATAATGTTTTTGAGCGAAATTTGTATTTTCCCTTGAGTTTATTGGGAAGACCCCGTAGCTACTAGCTCAGGCATCACTCTCTCTTCAGACTTCGTCGAGTCAACATCGGGCCATAACTGCGTCCGTCAAGAACATTTTGTGAAGCGTGTTGGGCGCGAGGTAAAACTATACATTTCCTTCAATCATGTGAAGCGAAAATCTGGAACTGTCCTGAATATGGTTTTATTGTGATCATGGACACAGTGTGATCATATAAACTTTAAATACTATTTATGGATTCACACACCGTCGCTGCCTCCTGCATCTTCCAACGGTCTGGGACGCTCTTTATGTCGACCTAATGTCGTCGAATGCTACAACAATGTAACTATGAGCTCACATACCTTTCACTGGCCAGTGAAAATCTAGCGAATAGTATGATCTTTCATGTACAATTTAACCTGCCTATTAATATGCCGGCGAATTCAATATCATTTAACTGAACCTTGTTGTACATAATCATGCATCCTTTATTTTGAAATTAATGCCACGTGTTTAGCAGTAAGTTTTAGTATTATATATTTTACGTGTANTTAGTATTAGATATTTTACGTGTATGCCCATTGATTTCTTGTGTTTATGTTAGATTTTTGGTGGAGTTATTAGAGAGCGTTTTTTGTGTCATTTCTTTGTAAAAACAATTAATACTTGTATGTCCATTGATTTATTGTTTTTTTTTATAAAATCGTGGTAATTCATGTGGTCCTTCAATTACAAAAATATTTGAATTATTAAAATCAAGATACCATACACTTCCATAGCTTCCAGAGTGTTTTTGGGGTACGGTTCATGCTTCATTTATTATCAAAAATGCATAATGTATAAACTGCGTATGAACTAGTGAAGGACAATAAACTAATTTACTCTCCGGAGGTAAGTAAGAGATCATCCAATCAACTCCTATCAATTGTCCTAATGCAGGGGCGGATTAAACATTTCAGCACACTTTTAAGAAGAAAATATTTAGCGACGTGATATAACAAAATAACAACAAATTTTTATTTTACAAACAAAAATGTTTTTTCACAATTACGTATTATTATCAAACTATAGATATTCGAAAAATATTGTTGTTGAGTATAAACTGTTTTATTTCATGAAAATAGATATGTGGTCGATTGACCATGTTTAAATGCGTTACATTCGTACTCGAAATTTAAACTATTAATAGTGAGACACAATATCAAACTGATCAAGTAATTTGTTTATTTATATACACGATGCATTAATAATAGTGGGTTTATGCAACAATGCTATTGCATTACAGTGAAACAATAATTGTTGGTAAAAAATAAAAATGAAAATTTCAGGAATTTCTTGATAAAATCTTTGTTAAAGAGAGCAAGCAAACGAAATAAAAATCAAAGAACCTTATACGGACCTAATAAAAGAACGAACTCTAAGGAACTATTAAAATTACAGTCATCAATTTGAATTACTGTTCAGTTATAGAGTGTTACCTAATTATAGAAAATCGTGTTGTCTAGCGCTGAAGAAGGAATTATAAGATTTCAAAACGTCGGTATAAAATAGTTTTATTTATGAACGATCCTCAACGATCAATCATTCATTATGAATAACAGGGTCAGCTATCCAGAATGTTTTATATTAAAATAACTTTAAATTCAAGATTAATTATGACAATAGTGCGCTGTGCCTAGGCCCCAATATTGATACAAGACTGATCAATATCGTTCGGCACACGTTTTAATTGTAGCCACAGTGCAGTATACCACCCTTTGAAGACCTAAAACCAAATGGTGCTGAAACCTGAACCGTCGCCTCGGCTTCGTCCATGAAAGGAGAAAACGATGACGAAAGCTGTCCCTCCACCCCTCCTTCAAACCCACTGCGTGGGGTGGGGTGGAGTGGGAAAACTTGGATGGTGCGAAGACGTTAACGATTATAGTATCGCACTCGGTTTCATAATCCACCCTTGATGCTTCCCTTAACTCTTATACGGATTCAGAATGAGGGGAGAGGAAAGGTGGGTGTGGAGGGGGAAAGAGAGGGGAATGTATTGAAGGAGGAGAATCTGAGGAAGTGCAGTGTGCGTGAGTTATCGATAGGATCAGTTGTTCATATGAGTCATGCATTGGAAGGGGTCGGTCACTAAGAGTGCATGCCACGCTGATTCTCTTTTGACGCTTATCCCCATGTACGCAAAAACACTTCCTCCCCTACACTACCTACACCTTCCTAATATCGTAACTGCGTTCCCATTAGTTTGTGTTCCACGTAGCAATTAGTTTTAGCATCGCTCAATACCAGCAACTTTTCTCGTGTAAAGTTATAGTTTTTCGCAAATATTAAATACTTCTTATAATGTGTTCCATCGTATTTGGGTTTAAAATTTTGGGAAAATGTTTACTGCTTAAGGTGTTTGTTAACACATTTAGAATAAAACCTTATTAAAATGTATTATAACTATTAAAATAGAAAAGTTATATCTCTGATAGATATAATTACCATTCAACTGAATTATATATAATTATATAAAATTAGTTATTTAAACGTAAATTTTCATGTAATAAAAATTATAAAATAATATCAAAATTTTTGGTCACATACTCTTAAATATAAGAAAATGATTGGAAACTCAAGCAAATCATTCAGTTTTCTTTCTTATTACATTCGCTTTCATCGATTTTTATATTTTCAAACAGGTATTACAGTATTGTCATATCTTTATTCATTATGAACACATGAGAATGATCTCAACATCGGTAGGAATGTCTTGTTGGTGAATATTGTATGACAAACTCCTACTTTAAAATCTATTATATTGGTTAACTACGCGCAGTACAATGTTCGACGAAAAAATATACTTATGTGGTGTATATGATAACATGATTATAAAAACCTTTTATACGACTAATAAAATTTAGAAAAAATTCCCACTGGGGGGAGCATACGCCCTGTGAGTTACACCATCAGCCACACCTCGAAGTACGTATCATCGTCAACGTCATTCTTCTACATACGAAAATTTTTTATTGTAATTATAATATAATTAACTTTTATACTATAAATGTGAAGTGGTAGAGGTAAGAAATTAAATGAAAATACTGTTTGTGTAAAGGGTTTTATTTATAGAAAAATGTATATTATGTTTAAATCAATGAATTGGGTACCTAATTAGTGACCTTAGCATTCTTTCTATGCAACCACAACCTTATTGAATTTTTTTTCCCTTGGGTCTTTAGGGCTCGTCAACGTCAAGGTCATTAGCGCCCTTTTAATGGAAATAAACCACAATAGTAAAATTAAAAAATTAAAGGTGAAAATGATTACCCTGTTTTTACATTAGAGAATTTATTAAATGGTTTTATTCCTTTATATTATATTTGTCTCTCGATGTACTATATGTCGTATATTACAAGAAAATCATACCCAATAATAATCCTCCACACAGACTTATACCACGCGCGATGCTTCTTCTGTACAAAGACTCAGCCTATTGCAGGTGTCCCTGGAAACGTGAGGGTCCTTTATACCCTTCTGGCCATGAAAGGATGACGATGGCTCGCCTTTCTACGGTCGAGTTCCCTAACTGGCGGCCCAAGTCCGGTGAATCCTGTCACACCTCTTAGAGCCCCCATCGAGATGAAAAGAGTGCGGCAGCGCGATCAGAAATCTAGGTGGACAGAAAGTGAAGAAGAGATGGATCTCGTTATTTCACGAATAGGAATACACCTGCGCTAAAGTGTACGGAACAACCATCGAGACGGAATAAATGGTGACCTGTAAATACGCTGTTAAATTGTTTTTTTTAAATAAAATGTTGTGGGTTTATTTGATGGCAAAGGATATAAAAAATAACATGATTACAGACTTCGAAAGTTTTTAATTTGAAAGAGAAATACGTGAACAAAGAACACAAGCTAAGTTAAAGTCTACAAACATGTTTCGCACATTTTTCTAAAAGGAGTCATATATAAAATAAGTCGGGTAAAATGGGCTATTTTTGATGCCCCGACCCCACCATTTGCAACATTATAAAGAAGAGACTCACACCCGCCCCACAGTGAACATCTTAAATTTATCAAGTAGATCCTTGCTTTTCAGAACAAGGAAGATACAATATTTTTGTAATTTATTGAAACATTTATTATATTTAAACATTACTTTTTTACCTGTGATTTAAATAACATTGCAATATTTTATTTAAAGTGTTTAACATTTCTTATATATTCAAACCTACATTATCGAAATCTGAACTTCAAGAAAATGATACTTGATAATTGCACTTCTGAAACCAAACGTATTTTATTGATGGCACCTGAGATATTATAACATTATGTAATTTGGTGCCAACTTTGGATATTACAATCAAGAAGTGTGAATATCTTACAACAGTGTCGTGTCGTAACCTCGAAAACTCTGATGTAGGACTGAAGCAAGTTTTGTTTTTTGTTTTCTTTTTTTGTGGGGTTTTAAGGCTCGTCGACATCTAGGTCATTGGAGCCCTAAAAACTTGTACAGGTAGGGAAAATGCAGTTACGCACTAGCGAGAGCCAGCAAGACTCTCCCCGCGTGTGGGACTCGCCGAAAGACTCAACCATACCCACTAAAAGCCCTCCTGAATTATAACATATCAAAACATATCCCAAAACATTACAAAAAATGAGGAAAATGAAAGGTACTCTAGACTTAATAGCGTCGGGATCGAAAAAAACAAGATGTGACCAAGGAAGGTCAGGAAAGAGAAAGGAAGGAGCCAAGCACAAGAAAGTGGAAGTAATGCCAGACTCAGCTCATGGCCCCGTGTTCGCCAAACATGTACTTACTAGATGTAAGTCCCCTGAGGGGTTCTTTTTTGTCACTCGCAAACAGAATGTCTGTGCATTTTCGTGACAGCACTATTCTGTTGCATATCAATATTAACGTGACAAAACCTGGAAATGCACTTCATTATTAGAAAACGTCCAAACTCAAAAAACTGTTATGAACTCTATATTCATTTCAAGAGCTCGCTTAACTTCAGCTAATCTCATAACATACTGATATTAACGCAACAGTATTTAACATGCAGTTCATGACTGTTTTCGCAGCGAATATTATGTATCTTGGCATTGCGCTTTCAAGCAACATGACGCGGCAAAACCTGGAAAGTGCAATGTCAAGTTTTTAACATCTTTAAACTCTCAATATGTCCCTATATTTAAATAATGAAAATAATAATGTGCTAGCAACATCATAAGAAATTGTGCATAAGAATGGTTTGATAAAAAGAAGTTTCACTGGAAAAACATACTTCGTGCCTCGATGTTACTCAAAATATGAACAAAAGATTTCGTACTGATATGAGTACGAGCAAAAAGAAACATCTTATGAAAGAAAAAAATNAGATTTCGTACTGATATGAGTACGAGCAAAAAGAAACATCTTATGAAAGAAAAAAATTCCGTAAAATCATAAATAACGCTTTGTTTTTTAAGTCTTACGCTTAATGACATTTGAATATATTTTTTCTAAAAATACAATTTTAACCATCATTTTATCTGAGAAAGAAATGAACACCACAAAAATTTGCATTATTTTAAAAATAATTATATTATTTATAGAATCAATGGTTTTAAATGCGATAACAGGCACTTGGGATCACGTGGTTAAGAGATGGCTTTCAACATTGTGACAATGTGTGAGATGTAACACATTTTAGAGGCGACAGCCTTAAAGTAGTTCTACAGACAGGGAATGAAATTTTTTGAAGTTTAAAATTTGTATACATGGATGAAAATGTGTTTTAACACAGAAGTTACCTTTTAAATCAGACCATCCCAACCATTCAAGCAAAATATAAACTATTTGATATTAGGATTAAAAACATCGATTCTTTTCCAAAACGAATTCATTTTCAAAAATATATTTACCAAATTTACAAATCTTTTAAAAATGTGCATTTTTTTAGTTTTACCAAACACATTATTTTTTTAATATTTTGAGGTCACCCGATATTCTGAAAAGATATAGACATTTTTGTTCGCTGATATTGTCTTGTCTGTCATTGTCAAGTACGACATGGGCATATAGGGCAATAGCAGGCCATGTTTCTGGTGAGCTAAGTCCAGCTACTTTCTACTACTTCTTTAAAAAAAACTTTTTGTTACGAATTAGATTGTTGTTACTAGCTACTATCTATAATAATAAAAGATAATTTTGTGAAATGCCTAAAGCATTAATATCTGGGAAGTAGTCAACGAAATTGTCAGAACTTTTAATGAACTATTGAATTTGAAATAAAAATCTGGTTAATATTGACGAAATACAAGAGCAGAAAAAGAAATAAAATTGACAATCAAACAATAGACGTGGGACTATACTCGAATGGCTGACGACTATCAAGTTTACCGATATGTCCAGTAGAAATCAGTCGCGTTTCGTGAGGTGGACAATCCACTAAAAATATATTCCAAATCGTAGACGTATATCTTAATCAAAGTTACGAAGAACATTGCTTGAAGCACGTAATTTAAGTCTACAATAATTATTAAATTGAAATTGTAATCGACCTTTTAATGTAGACTACTAATTAAAATTATTACAACATTCCAACAGCATGTTGCTGACATCATCAGGCATTGGTTAATATGTCCATTCACTAACGGTCGCCTGATGATGGCAGCAACACGCTGTTGTTCAATTTCAATTTAATTCAGTCTTATCTATGTACTTTATTAAGCGTTCTTTGTGATTTGTACTTTATTTCTGAGGGGATCTTAAAATAATTCGTAAAGACATACATATTTGTTTACAGTATTAAATGCACCGTGTATTATTCGTGGTATGACATTTTTCTAATTTACGTAAGTGAGAATATAATACCGCAAGTGCAAAACATGCATTTTTACTATATTATATAAGAAGCCCGGGAAACACCGGGCAAAATAAATTCATGAAACTAACATACAAAGTAATGTAAACAAAGGATATAATTACGATTATAATTACAGCGTGGATTAAGCATCTGTTAATGACAGACAACTATGGAATATCATGGGATCATCGTATTATTCGAAGAAATTGGCACGAACGGCTCGTGATAGAGGAAGATAGAGGAGGAATGGTGGAGAGAAAGAGAGGACGGAAGAGGGTGAGAGGTGTGGATGAAGACTCCGGGTGGTGGGGGTAGGCAAGAGCGGGGCTCGCGCTGAATTTTTAAAAGCTAATTTCGTAAAAAACGAACGGTACGCGCAGCGGATCTACTTTATTTTCGAGATTGCCTAGCACAGCGCTTCTTCTTTCTTCACACTTCTTCCATATCTTTCTATCATCCTTCTCTTAACGGAGTGGTGGGGAGGATTTGTGGTAATCTGCGAACGCAAGGGAACCGGAAGAACACGACCTTCCTGATCATGACACGCATCTTTTGTAAAGGACTCGTTATAATTTAAAAAAATAGTTTTGGGGTATTTAAAAAAACCTCACTAAAGATAGACAAGTTCAATTCAAGTATTCAAGTATGGTAGTAATTAAATTGTATCAAATCAGCGATAGTCATAATCCCTTTCTTTATTTTTATACTAATTGTTTTCATAACACAATGTTATGAACATAGTTAAATATTTATATATCACTCGCTCATTTTGTCAAGCGTTTCTTCGAGTCCTCATATAATATTTTAAATTCATATGTTAGTTTTCTCACATTTCTGATATTAATTTTTTTTAATTAAATTTTCAAAAATTTAATTCCACGATGACAACCCTCAACTAAATACACCCAGTTTTTAGAATAATATGGTAATATATACATAATTACAAATTATTTTACAATCCAGTTTACAATCCAGACAGAAAGAACTTTTTACGCACGAAGTGTATAGTTAAGACTTCTAAATTCCTTGATATTTGTTTCACTTTTAGTTTATATATACCGTCAAAACAATGTTCTTCACAACCTTCATGTAAGTTTGTTTCTACAATTATGTCACGTGAATTCTACGTTCAGTGGATTGTCCGCCTCGTGTGACGCAACTGAGCTCTGGCGGATACAGCTTCATAGTCAACAGTCATGCGAGTGAAGATTTACTTCAACTGATTAGCACCCAATTTTGAATGATTTTATGGTATTATAATGTCAATATCAACCACACTTTGCATTTTTTCTTTGAAATTGTGTCCTTTGAAATTTCGAATTATTTCGATTACTTTTTCCGATTTCCAAGCCACAGTCATTCCATAGAATTCATTTTTATTCGGACAGATTTTGTGTGTGAAATGAGCAATAATTAAGAACTCTCTCAATTCATTTGAACTGCTATACTATACGTAAAACTACGGAGCTCGTATGTCTATTTCCATTCATGAGTCTCATCTCGGAAGAAAGTTAATTGTTTTTTAACATCCACAGACATGTGACGTGATATCTATATACCTAATTTGACGGAAAATAATCGTTACTTCTGACACATTCATGGTTTCAAATTCGGTTGATTTTTTGGAAGTCAGTATTTTCTTCATAGGATACGTATTCCACCAACAGTAATGATTACCATTTTTTCATATAAATTGTGAGTGAAGGACTTACTTGACGATGAAATCATATTAACTCATTTCTATTCTGTTAATTTATGTCATGTAATACATTTGAGTGACTCTACTCTTTCTTATATTATCTTCAACTTCGTTTCAATAATTTCCAGTCATTAGTAGTGTATGAGAGTCAAATCATTTGAATATCACGTACATTACAACAATTAAAACAAAAACATAGAAACATTACATTATCGCATATTATTTCCTAACGAATAAATTCGTAAAATCAATTAAATACTTATAAGTTGAAATTAATACAGTGAATAATTATGTATGAACAAATGTGTTAGCAAAGGCAGTAAAACGATAATCTCCCGTATCGCGCTAATTTTAATAACCCTTAATTTTGATTATATAGTTGTATCAGTTTGCATTGAAAAGCTAATTGCTGAAAGACGCGACAAGCAATGAATGTCATGCATAAATCATGATATGACATGGCAGATAAAATGCCGAAAATGATTTTCAAAATCAGCGATACAACGTAGAAAATGCCCTTTACCGTAACAAAGCACTTAACTAGCAACTTAATTCACATAAATCAATTTAAGTCACATAAATTATCCGTATAAAGAGTATACAGGTGGAAATTATGGTTGACAGTTTTAAGACGCTCATTAACTTAGTATAATGAAGAACATTAATTACGCTGCATTAAGATAAGTCAAAGGTATGACAAATGACAAGGTTTCCGACGATTTTATGAGCTCTTATTCAAAATCTCTGGTTTCTACTTTCTCTTCATTTACATCTAATGTTTTAATTTTTCGACGGAATATTATAAGCGAAAATGTGTTTAGACAAAATCGAATGTTTATTTTTGTTCGACTCGTATCACCAGAGCTTTTAACGAAAAATAAAAAAGATATATCGTGTTATGACTTATTAATTAGTTACTACTATTACGGCTGTTAATGATTATGAAATTTTTCGTTAGCGACACAACATATTTCAACGCTTTCAAAACATCCGTTTTTATTTTTTTGCTGAAAAGAATTAAGATGATTAATATATAGTTAAATTAGTAAATAAATACATTTTTTGACAAAAAAGCAGTACAAACTGCATATGACTACGAGTAGGACAATAAACTAATTTACTATCCGGAAGGAAGCATGCAAGGGACCATCCCATCAAATCCGATCAAGGGCCCTAAGGCAGAGATGGATTCAAAAATTTCAGCAAAAATTCCTAGATAAGATAAGAAGTTAGCTACGAGTTACAATACTAATAGAATATCAATATGTTTGTAATTTAACACAAAAAATTATTTTACATGTTCAAATTATTATCGAACTATGGATTATTCTGAGTAGAGTGTTTACAAATAATACAAATTGAAATAACACTAAATTCACGATTTATTGCTACAATAATCACGCCTTGAGAACCTGTACAAGAAATCTGCCTCTAACCGAAGGAAAACCAAAGCAAAACTCGGGTAAGGATATGGCTACAGAATTAATTTACACAACCGTGCCAAAGTTGAGTACACATAAAACTAAATTAATATGAATCATAACATACAACAATCATGCAAGAAAATTTATTAATTTAGTAATTTTATTATTTTATTTTTCAACCTTATTCATAGTTCAGTTAGCAAAAAAATTTTAACATACTATCGAGACACTAGTAAAATGATCTGTGCTATATGAATAAGTAGAATGTTACCATCACATTTTTTTTGTTAAATGTATTTATGGACCATCATTTTTTGAAGCAGAAAAAATCTAAATATATTTTTCATAACTGTCTTTGATGTTGCCTGCTTGGTCGAATAAAATAGGGCTGCTTCATCTCCCTTTTGGATAAATTCCTATCACATTTTGAGAGGCAATAACTTCCGCTATCTTCAAAGAAGATGAACTTGAGGCATTTAAAACACTACTTAAAACTTTTTCAAATAAGTAGACAATGGTTTTTAAGTAAATTCCGTCCTTTTCCCTATTATGTTCCGCAATCATGTTGCTATTCGCAGTCAAAATGTAACAAGTTGACATTCAATTATCTCGGTACGTAACATTCAAAATTGGAACAAAATTACATAATAATTGCCACGAACTATTGTTAGAAAGTCCGAGAGCAAAAACATTCAAGAACGAACATAAAACTCAAGAGGAAATTTATTTACGTAGCTGTCCACATACACTGGTACATCTCAAAAACTTTTGCTCAACATTTCAATAATTTTCCAGCCCTCATTCTGAGTGCATTTCTCCAAATCATACGGATTCAGATATTTTCTTATAACATTTTGCTAAAATAAATTTATATTAGTATATTAGTTGTCAGACGAGTTAAAAATATTACTTTATTCGCATTGTGTCTCCACATTGGAAACATTTACTGACATATTTCTGTGTTTATTAATGCAGAGTAAGTGACTTATCAACATTTTCACATCCGATAAACCATCGTCATGATTTTGATTGATACAACATTACGAAGATGTGAACATTAAAACTGTGTCTCTAACTTGATCTTGGGAAGAGAATAAATGACGAATCCGACGCATCTCGAATTACATTATGCTGTATGCGACTCCATTTGTCAGTAGCGCCAATAAAAGGAAAATATGCCCCAGGGACTTTCTTAGGATTTGCATAATGTTCTCGACAGCAAGCTTAATGGCACCTTCAAGAATTCAAAGACAATGGGGTCGTTCTGAGTTTGAACATTCTCAAGCTATTGGAAAAGATGGTACTTGTAATGTAGTTACTAGCTCGTCAACCAATGAGAAATGGAGCAAATGGCACAATTTCTTTGCTATCTACATTATCTAGTTCACTGGATTAAAATAGTTCATCGGTAAACTATAAAATTCAATAACCGAATACAAGAAGCTTTCACCCGCAGTTAAAAGATACCTGCTCCAGTGTTACTACATTGCAAAGGAATTTATTGATTTAAATAAAAGTTTAATTGGTCTTGTACTTTATCGCGCCATCCAAGTAGTATTTTCAAAATATTATAATTTAAAAAATATTTTCCTGCATGTCTATATTGTGTGTTATTTATTCATATAATTTTAGTTTTGTGTGTACTCAACCTTGGCACGGTTGTGTACATTAATTCTGTAGCCCCATCCTGGTCCAAGTTTTTCTCAGATTTCTTTTCGGGTAGAGGCGGATTTTTTATACAGTGTCTCTTGGCTTTTGTCTATTGAAATAATAAATCTCGAATTTAAAGTTATTTTTATAGCTAAGATTTATAAACAATATTTTCTGAATAATCTATTGTTTATAACAATGCGCACTTGTTAAATAACGTCTTTGTGTTTGATTAAATGTTTTGTTGGTACACTGTTAATATTATAACACATACCAAACTACTTTTATTCTTATGTAAGGAGAGTGTTGAAATGGTAAATCCGCCTCTGCCTTATGTCCCTTCGTCGGAATTGATGGGATGGTGCCTTGCTTGCTTCCTGAGAGTAAATTAGTTTATTGTTCTCCACGCGGTCATACGCAGTTTGTAACGGCTTCTTTGACAATAAATTATTATTAGAATACAATAAAATTTATTTCATCTGATCTCATTTAGCTTATACTTATTACAAAAGTATGAAATGTGCAGTTTTAATATCACTTTTTCTTCGCAAAAAATAAAAATTCACTAATACATTCCATACAAAAGTAGAAACAAAATAATTGGCCGATAGAAACTCAGGTGAGAATGTGACCCAGATTTACTACTAAATGTGGGAATACTCTACTAAAGAAATACTACACCTGGTGAGTTCATAAGAAAAATCATCCAAAATTTCTAAAGAGGTATTCATATGATCCGTAGCTTTCATGGTACTTTATGCCTTTTTTCATGAAACTCTATAAATTTTTACTATATAATTAAAACTATGTAATAAGATAAATAATTTCAATACGTCCCAGGTCACGACGTACCTGAGTGGAAAACTGCACTAGAATATATTTATCTCTTTGGGAGATATTTAAAAGTCTTTGTTTTCATTGACTCACATAACCTAAAAAAAAAAAAATTCCCCCCCCACCACCAAAAAAAACTACCTTGAGAAGTTCTTAGAGAAGAACCCGAGTGTTTGTCCAATAAAAAATTTCTTCAACACGTGGTTATGTACTCATGATCGACCTCCTACAACGGTAGTGTAAGGGTGAGGACTTCTCTCCCAACTCTTCGAGTACTGCTTCGACCTTCTGCACCTATAGGTAACCAACTAAGCGCATAGGTAACCCTCTGTACCATTTCTTTGCAATTATTGTTTCTGACATCCAATGAGTTGTGTCAATAGATTTTTTGTCACGTGAAAACAATCATAGATAGTTAAACGTAACTACACGTTTGAAAGTGCGACACACTTTTGTTGTTGTTGTGTGTGTGTGTATGTGAATATCAATCGCATAGATTTGAAAAGAAAAGATATGTACGTCGTTAATTTAAAGATGCAACGCAATCTGCCACTGAAAATTGTTTTAATCGTCAGAATTATTCAAGACCTTTTTAATATTAGTAATTTGAGTCCACGACATCTTATACTTCATGCTTCGCGGTAATGTCACTTTTAAGCGCGTCTCTCACCAATATTAATTTCATTACGTGATTTATGTAATAAACAGTGTTCGCTAAAGCGGGTGTTTCAAACCCCGTTATAACTTTAAAGTCACCACATCCTCTGTTAAATATCTTTCAAACAAAAAAAAATTGCTAGCAGCAACTTGATACAATGACGCCAGAGATCGGACTGCGACTCGAACCCGGGATCTGGTGCTATCAACGCAGGTGCGCTATCAGTGCACCACCCGCAAAGGCATTGGGACTCGAGGCGGTCTCGAGTTCGAGTCTATCACAATTTTCACCTGACCGTAGACGGTGAAAAAATCGGTCTTCCACGAACAGATACTCGGAAGGTAGGAGTTAAGAAACGCCAGAGATAGTCCATCTCCAGGAGTCACCCCTTTCTTCCGAAGTTGCTCTTTGTGAATTGTCAAGTGGCTCGCTCACTGCTATACGTCTTATAATAATAAACTTTATTGTCAAAAACGCAGTTACAAACTGCTCTTGACTCTCTGGAAGCAAGCAAGGGACCATCCCATCAATTTCGATCAACAGCCCTAAGGCAGAGGAGGATTTAACATTTCAACTTACCCCTAACGATAAAAATAGTTCGACACGTGTTATAGTATTAACAAATGCCAACAAATATTGTACTTATTAAAAATCAAAAATGTCATTTCAGATGAACGTATTATTATCGAACAATAAATCATTCGGAAAGTATTGTTGATATTTCGTAACTATTAAATGACACTAAATTCGCTAATAACTATATCAATTGATCCCGTCTCTAGGCAAGAGCCTAGCCAGTGTTTATAAAAAACATTCCGCCTCTACCCGAAGGAAAACCGGTGAAAAACCCGGGCCAGGATGGGGCTACAGAATTAATGTACTCAACCGTGCCAGGGTTCAGTACATATACAACTAAATTTATATGAATAATAATACATAATACAACTGAGACGAACTGCAGCAAATGTAGTTTCGTCTGCTAAAAACGAATTTCCTTTTCGTAGCCTTGATGGTCGTTTGCGATTCACGCGGCAGAGAGCGTCACTGTCCTCTTTTCCTTGACGCATTGGTCGAAGGGGCAGCTGAGGAGACGGGTCTTCTTCCTCACAAAGTTGCATGGAGAGCGGCGGTTGACAAGGGCAAGGCCCCCACACAGTGCGGGTTTGACCCAATTAAAATTCTCACAGAACCTCATTCCCTCGCTTCATGATATTTTAGTCAATAGGGTCACATGTCTTTATATTTAATATTTTAATATTTGTTTGATCATTCATTAAAAAAACTTTTAATGTCAAGTTTATATTTTTGCATTTTCTAGTATTCTGCCGCCGGGTAGAATAACGTTTTTCCCCTTTTCTGTTAACAATTTCGCATGGCAGTGCACGAAAAAAAAGAACCTAAAGTTAGCTGTGATAGCCCACGCGTGGGGTGTCTAGCGGACACGAAACACCACAGCTTATGCTGTAGCTGTCCTGAAAGAGTTTTCGTCTGGTCGAGATCAATCTTTTATCACTGTGGAAGCTAACGCTGTTTTGTCTGAGAGGAAGAAAGTTATGGGTTTTGCACGCAAACGCTAAGCCTCGCTCAAAAATCTGACTTAGTTACGAGAACTGTTGTTTGTTCCTTCCCACAGATCTCGTTCGTTGTTGCAGCTAAATGACACTCGGATGCGCTGCCTTCTATGAATTCGGTTCGTTGACTCATGACTGAGGCGGCGCAGCCTCAGCAATTGCTTTATGGAGTCAAATCGACCATGGCTTTTGCAACTTTGATGATTCATTACAACGACTAAACGACGTTGCGTAGTCCGAATCTTGACGTCTAAACGACGAAAATTTACATTGTTGTTTCGACGTCGAGCAACTGAACACTGATAATATTTTGAATTACTGTAGAATAATGTTGGCGAATAACTAATTATTATTTTAAATAATATTATTTTCAAAAATATTTATCAAATAAGTATAAATTTCATGTATATTCAAAATAAAGAAACGTTTGGATACATAAAAACTATTTTCTTGGTACATAAAGATATACTTTTGAAGACTTTAGAGATGATTACTATTTTACTATTCATGGTACCACTACTATGTTGCCAACTTTAAGACAGCGTAACACAACGGAATAACAAATATTTCCATATTGTCGGACAGCAGTAGCTCAGTGATAGCGTTCGCGCATTAAGAATAAAAGAACCCTGGCTTGGCAACATCCACTACCATAGGTTCCCTCTTCTTATCTTGTAGATCAGTTAATTAAGCTGTGAGAGCTAATGCTGTACGCTGTGGTACAGAAGAACGAAAATTCACGTCGTAGCAGACGGATGTTAGCTCTGTGAGCTCATGTGTTGTCTGTTCGGCTGGCAACTATTACATTAGCTACCCAAACGTAGGTTTCTTTTCATGTGGAAAGGGTTGATATGGCGAATCTGCTTGTAACCGCGAGCGGAGAGCAATCCGAGAGTTGAAAGTAATAAGCAGCATCCATCCTGATGAATCCATTTGCAGTTTTGCTGCGTAATAATCGCATATTTATTTATTTATTTATTTATTCCATGTATTATGGTGAGGTTTGGGTTATGAGACCCATTCTGCTATGACTGTTGGAGAAGAATTTGAGAAGTAGAAAAGTTGGTTTGGAGCAATGTTATCAATTGCAAATATGTTTAAATAAGAGTAGTATTGAACAATTATTCTCAAGTATGGGCACAACCACAATAATTGCTGAGTGTAAATAGAAATAAGGACAATACTAAGATATTACGTGCAAAAAATCTAAAGAACTTTCATACGTAAATTATTTATATACAATTATATATTATTTATATACAATTAATATTTATTTGTAAATACAGCGCCCTATTGAACTGAGTAATGCTATCTTCCAGACATCAACAACAATGTGTCGTTATTATGCACAATTTCAGACTTCTTTGAGGGACAAAGTCGCGATGAATTTCTGTTGTTAACAAATACAATTTCTATTAATTTTCGGTATAATATCGCCATGTATTAATATTTTTTGCGTAGGTGATTATATTTATTGAAAATTGATTTAAGTTACTTTACCTGTGACAAAAAGTGGACGAAGATAAGTTTTCCGAGCCAGTGACGTCTTTCCGAACGTGCTCACCTGAAAAATAATTAAAAAGTTACAGAATTTTTTCATAAAGGTGGAGAAATTTACATAGTTAATTTTTAAATTTTGCGTAATCCATTCGTTTTGTGAAACGTGGATGTTTTGTCTGATTTTCCTGGTCGAAAACGTGAGACGATTTGGGATAGGAAAAGTACTGATATGTCAAAATTTGGTTAGATTATTTTATTGAATTGCACACAAATTGACATTCCTTATTACCATCTGTTTTGGAGTACTGAATGATGGGTAAACATTTAGGTTACAGGTGATGTGAAAAACATCTCGAAAAGCGTACAGCAAAAAGACCTCGCCACTTATTTATATACAATTAATAATTTTTTGTAAATAAAGCGCCATATTGAACTCAATGTAGCTATCTCCCGGGCATCAACAACAATGTGTCAGACTTCTTTGAGGGAAAAAGTCGCGATGAATTTCTGTTTTTAACAAATACAACTTCTATTAATTATCAGTATAACGCGCCAAGTATTTTATTTGTGATTTTGAGTCAAGAGCTACTAAGTAAAACAATTTTTAATGAAATTATAATCTCAACAAGTGCACTTCAAAATGAACTGTTGCCGTTTTTTAACAGTAATAATTAATACGGCGCCAACGGATATCCACATCCCAACAGAATAATAGTCTTTCACAAGTATATTAAAATCAATAAAATAGAAAGTACGTGCTTATCTCAGGAGAAGATATGGCTTCTGATGGGAGAAGTGGACTGAGAAAGGAGTAGACCGCGCGGAGCAAAGCCGGTGGGTCAGGTGATTCCAATTCACTTCCCGTGGAGTGGCAGAGGAATAAATGTCTGGCAACGCTTACGAATACCAAGTTCCTCTTTCGAATCCACTTCTGGAAAGCGCCCCGTCCTTATATTTCCACGACCATCCACCACATCATGCTCACCATCAAGGAGTAATACTCATGTTTTAGGATGGCCAAAAGGATAAATGTTTTCGTATTTACTATATATTTCTCCAATAATACTAATCGCCAATTATCAGGGTTAACAGGAGAAGAAGAGTGTGGTATTTTTAATTACTTTACACAATATTTCTGTTGTTTTACAGCACTGTAACTACTCTAGACTCATTATTAATTTTTTTATTGTATAATGTAAGTTAATTTTTGCTCTTTCCTCAAAATAATATTTCTTAGCCATTTCACCTTTTAAAATAATTTTTTTTAGAGGAAATACTCTAACTCCCACGGAGTCAGCGTAGCTCAATGGGTAAAGCGCTAAAGGTGGATGGATGGCTGGAGTTCGATCCCTGATAGGGAAGGGAGAATTTTTCATCACACTCCAAGTGACTCCCAGGTTTACTCAACCAGCTGTATTTTGAAAACTGGGTCAAGCCGGCAGGGGCGAGAAGCTGGTCACTCTTCTTCGCCTTTGTGCTGAGGCATAGCAATTGTGAGCTCCTTAGGTGCATTCCGAGCGTGATGTGGAACAGTTAACATTTTACTATTATTGGAATATTTGACCATCCGAACCGGATCTAGTCCTAATTGATTCGGATAACAGGACTTGTACTATAGTACAGTTTGTTTGAAGGATCGAAGCTGTACGTCAACGTACGCAACTGATATTGAAGATGGGGCTATGACTTCCACCTGTTATTTTTAATGTTGTGAAATTTATTTGTTCTTCAGCAGTGTTAAAAATATGAATAACACACTACAGTGTGGAGAAAAGAAAAGCAATACAAATATGATACATAAATAATACATTGTGCATATTGCATAGTGTCATAAATGGGAACCAATACATTTCAAAACTTTGGCACATAAATAGTATTATTTCAACAGACCTCATCTCAAGAACATTTTCCTAATCTTATTATCATGAATAACATTTTGATGTTTACAAACATCATTGCTAGCGAGTGTTACGGGCAGAGTTAACAATTTAAAGTCACAAAATTATTAAAAGACACACTCACTTCTCAGTGGAGAAAATCTTAGTCACTTTCATATTAAAAATCAAGAGATTGGACTCTAGTCTCAAACCAATGATTCAAACGCGGATAAATCGACACAGCTCAATTCCACCGCCAATTGCACTGAAAAATAAGAAAAGCAGATGGTGCTTTTTTTTTAAGAAACATGTTTTTACCAGTCACTGATGTGACATATATACATGTTATGAGTGGTTAGACTCACAACATAAAGGAAATTGAGTAAAGACCCAATCGTTAGATTATTAAGTGAGGAGCAAAACACATATGTTCCTTTTTTGCAAAAAA